>PVJH01005689.1:83695-102504 GCA_004026705.1 Nesogale talazaci | reverse complement strand
ATTCTTCAGGGACTTTGCTGCTTTACTCCCCTTGCTGCTCCATTGTACTCCCTTTGCATAACACCGTGGTGGGGGTGAGGGGGTAGGGTCGGACCGGGGACCATTCCCGCACCTTGTCTCCAGTGCTGCTCCCATTGCGCTGGACTGTTCTTCAGTGCTGTCCTCTGTAGTGCATTATCCTGGGGAAAGGATCTACAGAGCTGGGGCAGGGGCCAGCCTGGCCTCACAGACCTCACACCTCTCTGTTAGTTCACTGATTCATGATGGCATGTTGCCCTCAAGGCTTGACAGTTGGACATCCTGTTACAGAGGGGTCCAGATAGCATCAACAAGCCAGCCAGGGCATAGTATAGCACCAACAAAGCACAGAGTATTCTTGTAGTTTTTAATGCTTCTCCCACCACCCCCCCCCCATCATATCCCTAGTTCTATCTTACAAATCTGACTAGACCAGAGCATATACAATGCAACAGATAAGAGCTCTCGACACACAGAACACAGAATCCACTACAGATAACCCATCAGGACCAAAAATGGGAGTAGTGATACCATGAGGGTAGGGGGAGAAGGAGAGAAAGGGAGGACCCATCACAATGATCAATATATAATCCCCACTCCACAGGGAGATGAACAACAGAAACATGGCTGAAAGGAGACAGCATATGGCGGGTGTGGGGTGGGGTGGGTTGGGGCGGGGTGGGGGGTGAGGAGTTTATACCAAGGGTTCAAGTAGAAAGAAATGGTAACGTATGTGCAAATGTGCTTGATATGATTGATGTACGGATTGTTATAAGAACTGTAAGAGCCCCCAATAAAATGATTTATTGAACATTTTTAAAAATTGTAAATTTAGAGAGTTTTCTAATGCTCTAAATTAAATTAGCAAGAAGCGTAAAAGGAGACTGGAGTAGGGGGGGTTTACTTTTGATCAGGTGCTCTGGCCAGGCCTCTCTGGGGAGGTGACTTAAACACTCAAAACATCAAGGGTGAGAAGAATTCATATAAATATCAAAGATACTTTATAAAGTGCCTGGCACTGTATCTGGTTCATAAAAGATGCACGCGCGCGCACACACACACACACACACACACACACACACCTCTGATTGTCATTAGCCATGTGTTCATCACGGGGCAGGCATTTCAGAGTTCAGAGGATGAGCAATGGCTCACTGTGGTTGTCAGAGGGGGGTTGAGGCACAGCCTTTGTCTCATGGGTTTGGCATTTGGATTGCAACTTGGGACAAGTTCTCATAAAGGCAGACAGACCCTTGCTGCCTCGCAATCGCTTCTCTTCCTCTCTTCCACTTTTTTATTTACCAACAGCCTCTGACTCTTGGGTCCCTCAGGCCTCTTTCCCTAGCAAGCTGAGCTCCAGTTCACTCTTTTCCCATTTGTTGCCTGACGCTGTCCCCAATCTCACTCCATCACTTGGGAACGGACACTGTTTCTCCAGCCCAGCCTCCAAGACTGTCGCCCACTGCCTGCATCTGCTGAGTGTTTCCTAGGTAAATTGATTCTTTTCCGGCAGTGCCCTGGTTCCTCTTCTGAGCTCCTGCTCAAGCTGAAGCCCCTGCTACGCATCTCAGCACACGGGAGGCAGGATGCACTGTAGGCCGTTTCCAGCTCCTTCACATGTAGGGGAGACGTGGGGGCCCACTAAGGTCAAGGCTTGCCCAGGGCCACATGGCAGCAGTACAACCTAGCTCTAGTTTCTCCAGGTATGTTTACTTTCCTCTCTCAGGTGGTCTCCACCCACCAGTGGCCTTCGTGGGCAATTTGGAAACAAAACACACATTTCTTTCTGATAGTGCCCAAGGGGCGCTCTGAACTACTTCCATGTGTTCTCATGCCCTGTCTATCTTGGGGCTGGTTTCTTTGTCCGCCCCGGCTGAGGGGGAGACAACCTCGGTTGTCGACTTCCTAAGTGTGTGTATGACAAATAACTGCAGTTCTGCGAGCCTGAGTTTTATCATCGGTCGAGTGAGATTATTAGTGGCTGGATTCGTGGAAGCCTCTGATTCGTCGAGACCCGTGCAGTGCTGGGAGGATATCCCAAAGGAGAGTTAGCTGCTGTTGGTTTTCCGGAACCTGGTGATGCTGTTTCAGTTGCCGCCACGTCGTCCCTGCGCTGTGCTGTCTTCGCCGTCCTTGGGCCGCCTCAGCCCATCTGTTTGTGCAGTCTCTGTGCACGTTCATTGGTTCGCATGCTGGGTGCTCACCTCCCGGCACTGGACGGACTGCGTTCCGGGGGCCTCCATTCCAGTGGCTAATCCTGGGAAGATGAGGGCCTGCTCTTTCTGCATCACGACTCAGAGCGGAGGTCCTGTTGAGCCCTGTTCGGCATGGGAAATCACAGCGGCACAGCTCCCAGCATCACAGCGAGCCTAAAGCCATCCCTGTGTGACAAAGGACCAACAAGTCGTGGTCTTTGACCGTATCTCCCCCGTGTCGCCCCCAGTGCCCAGGTCTGTGCTAGAGTTCTTTCATGGGGTCTTTTTATTTCTTCTGCTCAAAACCCACATCTAGGCCAGGCCTGGGATTGACCTGCTTCATATCTGCCCCTGTCTGAAGGGAATGTGTCCTCCGGTGGCCCTGGTGTTTGTTGATCTAATCAGGAGAGTGAGTCCACTGTTTACATTGGATCTGGGCCTAACTTTTTCTGTCTTGAACTGTAAGTCCAAGAGGGTGGGCCAGATCTGGTTCAAGTACTGTGTGAGGCCAGAGCCTCCCAAGCTGTCAGAGGAACACATAAACACATCTGGAGAGAGTGGTCAATTGAGCAGCTTCGCCTTTGTCCAGTCCCTCGGTGCACGTCTCGATAGATGAAGAGTGGTCAGCTAGACTCTCATTCCACCCTCTGCCTTAAGCACGTGCCTTTTGTATTGTTTGTTTCTATCGTTCTTTATTATTTCCTTCATATATGGGTTCCTGAAGTCACTTAGTTCCTCCTGCAATCCATCTGAAGACTTGAACATGTATTACAATAAGATATAAATAACAGAACAGGTGTAAGTTTACCCATTTAAAAAAAAAACAGAGTTTGGTGGTATTAATGTCATTTTGCTGTGGGACAGGACTTTTTAATAATCAATGCTACCTACAGTCCAAATCCAAAGGGAATGATATCTGGATTTAAGTTGGGAGCACCTGCTTTGCAGAAGGCTCTGGAAGACAGTGAAAGCCCAAAATGCATTTGCAGGGTTCACACGTGGAATCCCCTTCTGAACATAGCGGAGGGGTGTGAATAGCCTTGTCTTCAGACAGAGAACTTTGTAGAAGAGACAAAGGAAGAAGTAGTTAGGTTAACGTGGGACAAAGATGAAGCTCCCCTGGAGTTAGCATTTCAGCACCCTGCAAGGGAAGTTCTAACCTGCCCTACACGGTTGTAGGAGTCAGAATTGACTTGATAGTAGTGAGGTTTTAGTTAAAATATACTATCGTTTGATCTTTCATTGTACCCATTTTTAAGATATTTCAGATTTTCTTTAAGTGCAGGGGACATACGTATGAATTAAACCTCCAGTGAATCCCCACTGATCACAATGCAGGGAGGGGAAGGGAATAGACTTGCCATCATACAGAATGAACTGGAAATTGACTCACTGCCAATGCAGTTAGGTTAAAATTTAGCACCTTATCATTTGATGTCCCTTTTAATCCATTTACAGTTTGTTCAGCTATCTTTTCAATTGATGTTTTCCTTCTGTTTTACTGTTGTTATTGTTGTTGCTGTTAATTTTTTATTGCATTGCTATGTTTTTCAGTAGATGAAATCCAAGATAGTCTATCAAGACAATAACTGAATTAATAGTTCTTTGGGGGTATGTCTGGGTAGGTTGGTGGGGGAAGATGGAGGACTAATAATGATGAGCCCAAGAATGTTCTAAATTAAGAAAATGTTCTAAAATTGATTGTGGTGGTGATTATACAACTCTTCTTGATTTGATTGAACTATTGAATTGTATCATGGGCAAATTATATGTCCATAAAACTGTTAAAATGAGTATAAACTGAGCATTTACAAACTACAAAAAAGTCCCAGGGGATGAGGCTGCTAGAGGCAGTTCAAACCTAAAAACTACTTTGAACGATGAGGCCAGTTGCACCATTAAAGATTTACCACCGTGGAGTACTTGTACCGGGTGAATTGGAGTTGGAGTTGACTTGATGACAGTGGGTTTGATCCATTTCAACCATGTGTACATGCTCACTGACCTTCAGTGAGCCTCCAGACCCTGCTCAAAGTCAGATGCATGGTCCTCCCCTTTGCCTAGATGAGAAAGTCAATGGATGGGAAACTGAAGTCCTTTGTTGAAGGTCATGAAGCTGGAATGTTCAAATCCAGTATTAAAATTCAAGCAGCTGATGCTTCACAAATTCACTGCGCACACAGCTCACCTGGAAATGTGCAAAGCTGCAAAGCTGGATTCTGTGGATCTGGGTGGAGTTGGCTGTGCTGGACTTCTGTCAACAGCACAGACCAGCAAATCCCATGTTCCTGGCTTGGTTTGTAATCTGTATTGCAGAGTCTAAGGTGTGACCTCATTTACAGTTGCCAGGGAGCATCCACACCCCTCCTCATGGGGAAGATGACATCACATGGGGCTGTCAGATGGTGAGCTCTAACCCCGCGGGCCTTGGGGTGGTGGCTGTGCCCTCAGAAGTGCAGAGAGAGCAGTCCCTCTCTTTTCTGACTTCACTTATTCATATTTGACTAAAAGGGGGCCCTCCTTACCCATACCTCTCACCAGACTCATAGTGACCACCTGTGGGTTTTGGAAACCCAACTCACTCTTTCTCCCCCAGGAGTTCCTGGTGCTTCCCTGCCTGAGTGTGCCTAATATTCTAGTCTCATCTGGGTTTCTGAGTTTGGGGGTGCCCATGATCTTTATTTTATATCCAAACCTTCTCCTCCTCTTGCGCTCCTAACCTCTGATCATGTATCGTCCTGCATTCTCGCAGGCTCTGATCACTCAAGGAGTTTTTGCCTCCTTCCATCCCCACAACTTTCTCTTTGTTGTCTAGTCTTAAAATGATTCAACTTGGGCAATCTCTCTGACATCTCTAACACATGGTATCAGGGCCAAGGCCCCAATCATGTCTTAATCGCAGAAGTATTTATGTGATCACTGGTACCTATTTCACTAAACCCTTAGCACAATCCAGAAAACACGGCTATTCTTATTGCTATTCATCGGATGGTGCACAGGGGTTAAAAGATTTGCTTAAGGTCACCAAAAGCATGAGTTTGAGCACTTAGAACAAAAACCCAGAGACTCTAATCCAGCGATTCTCATGACCCCTTTAGGGGTTGAACAACCACTTGACAGTGGTCGGGTCGCCTAAGACCATCAGAAAACACATATTTTGGATGGTCTTAATAATTGAGATGCTGCTCCTCTATCCATCTCCTAGCAGGTCAGTTCAAATGCAGATATACTGAACTGGTGAGAAAGACGCTATCTCAACCTTTCTGACATTGGCTTTTTATGCGTACTGTTGCAAAATGTAGCAATGTAGTTTACTGTTGTTTTATTAAGACTGTTACCCATGCTAAACCATGCATCAAGACAAAATTTCATTTACCTGCAATTAGAAATAAACATTTCACAATATAGAATTACATATTGTTTTATGATTAGTCATTGTGCTTTCATTATGTTTAATTTGTAGCAATGAAAATACATCCTATGTATCAGATATTTCATTGTGATTCATAACAGTAACAAAGTTACAATTATGAAGTAGCAACAAAAATAATTTTTTGATTGGGGGGTCACTACATCATGAAGGTAAAGACACTAGGAAGATTGAGAACCACTGCCCTAACCCAGCATGCTCATTTCTTACGCCTAAGCAACACCACCTCTCTCATGGCTAATAGCCTTCCACTACAGCCAGGGGCATCTCTGTAAATGAGATCATTTACTACTGAAGAGCTACTTTTTTAGCATCTAATATGCCCAAATATTATTCTTCGTGTTCATGATAGAGTGGAAAATGAAACATACATACCCTTTCTTTGTGACGCTTCTGCTCAGTGATCACATCACTGCTGCTAACTATGTATCTTGATAACACACCTCACAGAGCATACAGTCTTGTCCATATAACACTGCCAAATTGACCTTTCTATAGTTGTGGAAATGTTCTATATTTGTACGAATAATGCAGTGGAGAGACTAATTCTTAATTAATTTAAGTTAGAATAGGCTAGCTGTTATATTGTACAGTGCAAGTAGTGAGAGACTAGTCAGATAATCATAAAAAAAATCAAAGGATTACACAGTTGTAGTAAGTGCTTTATAGGAAGGAGAAAGACATGATGACATAAAACATACTGGGGGGATTTGACCAAGTCTGGTGCAGGTGGTTGAGATACCATAAATTTCATGAGAATGTTTAGAAGTATGAAGGGCATCCAGGTAAGGAAAGAGCACATGCAAATGGCCTGTGGTGGAAGGGAATATGATCTATGAGATGATTTTTAAGACTCTAAGACCTTCTCTTAAAGCAAGCAACCATCTAAGTGAGGTATCAACTAGGTCCACATGGAAAACATGCACCTGCCTGTGTGATCCAGAGATTTTGAATAATAAAATCACAATCTGGAGGAGGGAACGGTATCAGAGCTTAAATTCTGAGCACCTGTTTTGTAGAAAGCTATAGATGCCAGTAAAAGCCCAAAATCCATTTGTAGGGTTCCCATATGGATTAAGCCTCTGGTGAATTTCCTCTGACCATAATCCAGAGATATTATGAGGCATAGCATTGTAATGTACATTATAGCAGCAATAGGTTAAAATGAACATTTATTCATTTCAAGTCCCTTTTGACAATTTTAAAGTTGCTTCAGTTTTAACATGTTCTGCTTTCTTTCATTTGAGGGGCTTCTCTGTTTTAGTCTGTTAGTCTGGGTAGACTAGAGAAACAAATCCAGGGAGACTCATATGAGTATATACACAAGAGCAGTTGAATATTGAGAAAACATCACAGCCCAGGCCAAATTAAGTCCATAGGTCCGATATTAGCCCATATGTTCAATACTCATCTATAAAGTTCTCTTCAGACTCACGAAACACCTGCAACGACACTGAATGCAGGAAAAAACACAGGCCAGTATGTGGGAAATCATGTGGATTCAATGGCATTGTAAGTGTCTCTGCACTGCCAAGGGTCTCCATGTGGCTCCACCAGCTCAGGACACTAAAGTAGTTTCATGTGCCGTGTCAGCTGCAATGTCTCCCAGAGATTGAGGAGAGAGAGAGAATGAATCGCCTGCCTCGAAGGAGGAAAAAACCCCAGATTTCCCAGAATTCTGAGGAGAAGGCCATGCCCACACGGAGACTTTATCGGCTACCTGATTAACAGCCTAGATTCCACCCCTTCACTCTTAATTCTCTCAAGTCCCAAGTTGACACCAGATTATATAACCACCACAGATTTACTTTTTTTCTTGTTTTGTAGAATTTTGCATACCTGAAATCCAAGATAGGTAAATCTATAGAGACAGTCACTGGATTAATAATTACCTAGGGGCATGGCAGGGGAGGTGGATAGGAAATTTGAAACTGTACAATGAGTACAAGAAAGAAGGAAATGTTCCTAAACAGACTGTGGCAATTGATGATTGCACAGCTTTTCTTAATAGGAGTGAACTAGTAAATCATATAACATGTGACTTATGCCCATAATACTACTACTACTCTTACTTAAAAAAAAAAGAATGCCTCAGACCCAACACCATCTCCTTTCCCTTTGGTATCTCGAAGCATCACCCGGAGAGGCAGGAAATAGGATCACCTATTACATCTTTGGTCTCTGTGTTCTAGTCAGTAAGGAATTTTGTCTCCTTGTCTTCAGTACCTTCTTCACAGTCTAATTGGAGCCACCCACCTCTCAGAATTGTGGGACATGTTCCGGATATGCACTGGAAGAGACAGAGCCAAAACTAGGGCTCAGAGTCTCTGTTAAAGCAGTGTTTTGTGTTTGAAGTGCTAGTGTGGCTGCTAACCGAAAGATTGAAGGCTTGAGTACAAGGAGAGGTGCCTCCTGGAGATCTACTTCCAGAAGCCAGTCATTGAAAACCCTGTGTAGCACATAGGTTATGGCCCAAGTTTTGTGTTGGAGTCCACTCAACAGCCTTTGCTGGTTGTTTCATGTGTTCATTTGTTCAGGCTCTTAGGAGTTCCTCCAATGAGCAGATAATCCTTGAAGGTGTCAAGGATGCAGTGAAGAACAGAAGATGGAGTAGAAGATCCAGATTTTGTGGAGCTTGTGTTGAATGGGAGTCCCAGGCACTCTAGGTGGTAGGTGGCCAGCACTGCTAGCTCTTCATGGGACCGACAGAGTGTTTGTGGCAATGGTTTCACGTTCTCCTGGGTCTCTGCACTAGTCACACATGCCCTCCAGACCCAGTCATCCTACACTGGGCTCCCTAAGTCCTTGGCCACAAAGTCAAGCCCTAGGATTGCCAAGTACTTTAGCTGCAGGTTCCTGGGGCAGACACATAATTTGCCCTATATTCTCTCCAGGAACTGTGCACTGCTGATCGGTGGAGAGTGTGTGAATTCTTCAGAGAGCCACCAACTCGTAACACGGAGAAACAAATAACTCCTTGTTTACACGCCAGCTTGCAGTCACCACCTCAATTCCTTATTCACACCCTGGGCTCACAAAAGAACTTAAGCAAAGTTTAGTTCCCCAAACTCCCCTAACAGAGCGGGCGCAGGGCCTGGGGGGAAACTAGAAAATCTGTTTTGCCCACCAACCTATTCAAGGTCTTGTCCAAATGTGTTGTCACCAAAAAAAAAAAAAAATGAAAGCCAGGTGTTATTTTAGTGAGAAATAAATATGTGGCCAGACTGCGGACTGAACCCGAGGTCTCGTTGGATGGCTTCCACGTGTGTCGGTAGCTGGACTCCCAGGTATCGGGGCTCACATTCCTACAGCCTCACTCTCGTGCTTTAATGGAGGCGCAGTGCACACAGACGGCTCCTGAGCAATTACCATGCAAGACCCTGAGCCCTCTGCCGTAGTGATAGGATCGCGGCTCACATGTCAGATGCGAATCGGCGCTGTGAGCCGCAGGGACCCGTGTCCGGAAAGGAGAGAAAAGACAAATTCAGCTGCAAGTGCGGTCTCCAGCTTCTCAATGAGGCGTCTGCTTTTGTTGGGAGGCCTTACATCCTCAAGGGTAGCATACTTCAGATAACCATCGAGGGACTACAGATGAAATCAGCCCCTCGGAGTTAAGAGCGGCCCTTTGGGGTTTAACGTTACAGCGCTTTCGCCCCCAAGTCGGAATCACTGGTGAGCTGTCAGCCAAAGGAAGTGTTGTCGGTAATTGGTCCAATCGTGCTAGGAAGACCGCTGCGCTTGCTACTGCTTCCATCGTGGTGTTTCTCATCTCCCGGATTTCGCTCACACGTTTCAAGTTCTAGACACAATCCGTGGTGCGTTGGCCTTTGAAAGGTGTCCTGCTGGAGGTAGACCTTCCTTGGAGGACAGGAGAAAGGTGAGAGGTGAAATGGGATAGCTCAGGGACAGGGACAGGGACAGTTCAGGGCAGAGAGAAACTCATCAGAGATTGGCTAGCCATGTTCAAACTGGAGCCCCTAGGAATGGGGGCCAGAGGATCCCAGGATGGAGATTATCTTCATTCTGGATGTCTCACCTAAACCTAGGTTCCCAGGTGTGTGTGCACACACAGAGCAGGGCAGTGGGAGATGGGAACTCAAGCAGACCATGAAATCCCAGGTGGGGGTGGGGAGCATGCCCAACCAAAAGGCTAGCACCTGCTTAGTTAGCTAGCACTGCCATCGTACAATAGGCCACAAAACCCAGACATTTATTTTTTCACATTTGTAAAGCTGGAAGTCCAAAACTAAAGCATCCCCTATAGAGGAGAGGCCTTCTTTGTCTCCTTCTGCTTTGCAAAACTCCGGCAGCCTTTGGCAACCCTGCGTTTGAAGAGGCATCATATACAGACTCTTCTCCCTGCCTGTCTCTCTGTGTCTTGGTCTCTCGCTCTTCTAAGATTCAACTCAGGGGCAGAGCCCCGGTGGCGTAAGTGGTTGAGTGCGGGACTGCAGCCCGTGGGCTTGGCGATTCAAATCTAGCGAGCGGCAGCTCTCAGGGACGGCACTGGGTAGTGGCCATGACCTCCAGAGGCAGTGATGCCCCCCCAAACAAACAAACAAGCAAACAAACAAACAAACAAACAAAAAAGACTCAACCCAGTGGGCAATAGGCTCAGGAACTGCCTCTCTCATGTACGATCTCATTGACAAAGGAAAACTATTTCCAGATAGGGTCACGTGTAAAAAAGCTATAGAGATTTTCAATATAAGGGATAGGAGAGGGTCAGGAGAGGTATCACAGTTCAAACCCTAATCTTATAGGACTCTCAATATGTAAAGTGTCAAAAATATGGTGCCTAATCAGTGCTATTATAATTATTCCTGAACAGGAAGACGTTAGAGATGAAGAAATAAGACCGAGACCAGACATGGCCCTTAAACCATCTGTTTATTCTAGGAAGGTAGTTTTTCAAATGACATCATTTTGGTCTTTGAAATATGTCCTTCATATTCAGAGAGTCATTCGACCACTCCTTTTTGATTCAGGGAGTCTTTACTGAGGCCCTGTGAGGTGCAGGTTTCTCTGTGAGGTGCGGCGGTCCCACGGTTGTCTGAAAGAGGATTCACAAAACTGTGGCCCATGGCCCAAACCCAGCCCAGAGCCTCTTTTTGTAAATGAAGTTTTGTGAAAACAGCTTTGCTCGTTTACTTGTGAATTGCCCCTGGCTGCCTTTGCTTGCTCGTGACAGACAATACATGTCCTACAAAACCCAAAGTAATTAACCAGTGAAGGCAGTGGGTCTTGACTGGTCTCTGACTCCTGCTGACTCTCTGTGTGTCAGAGTAGAACTAGCCCTGGGTTTCACTGGCTTTTCAGTGTAAGAGATGCCAGGCCTTCACTCCAAAGCCCCTCTGAGCCCAGTTGAACCGCACACATACTGGTGAGCAGCCAAGCCCGTTAGCTGTTTGCACCACACACACTCAAAAACAAGACACAACAAAAAGAAACAACTCCGTTTACCTCCATGAAGTCCATTCTGATTGACAGTGAGTGACCTTGAAGGACAGAGGGCAACTTCCCCTCTAGGTTTCTGAGACTGTGCGCCTTTCCAGGAGCGGACAGCCTCCTCTTTTTCCCGAGGAGCTGCTGGTGAGTTTGAACTGCTAACCTCAAGAACAACACATCACTCACAATAACAGGGTGCCTTACACCATTCAAGAACTCCTATTAAGTAACCATCTCCTGTTTTTTCCCTTTGTTGTTGTTGTTATGTTGGTTTTTAGAAGTTTGCTGCCTCCTGTTCAAGCCACACCTTTCCTGGTGGCCTCCCTCTGTCGAGGAGACAGGGCTTCAGACCCTGCACTTTGAGGGGACCCTGGGCCAAAGTGGATTCTATTCAGATTTACCTGGAGGTCTTGTTAAAATGGACATTCTGATTCAGTATATATATGAGGCGAAATGCAAATTCTTAATAGGAAGTAAGACTGGAACGAACCTCTTCAAAACCCTGAATGAGATGAGTCAATAGAATATCACAGTATAGTGATAATTTTAGAGTATATGTGCTTCTCCTTATATCAATAAGGTTAACTTTCAAAGGCCAAATAATTTTATGTGAAATTTGGCCTCATGCAAAAATGAAAGATGATCATATCAGCTCACAGCATGGAAAATGACTGGATAATTATATAACTACCAGTGTTAGGCTGGGTTTTCAAGGGAAACAAAGTAGTGGCATTCATTTATATGTATGGATATGTATATATGCTCATACATGCATGCACACAGGCACACAGGTACATATATCACCCACATAACCTCAGAGTGGAAAAGCGTGGTCCCACTCCAGTGGGTGGGTCCCATTCCAGTTTCCAATGCACAGAGCTGTCAGTCAACAATGCAGGAAGCAAGCAGATGAATGAGGAGGAAGCAGGCCCGTGGAGACAAATTCAGCAGGCAAGGTAGCAGGTTTCCAGCAATTCCTAGGACCTACAGTTGAGGCCTCAAGGAACCTGATGCAGGTACCAGGCCAGCAGGAGGAAGAAGAGTGAGGGGACCCTTGACAGCATCTCTCTGTTTTCTAAATACGTAAAATATGCTCCAAGGAGACATCCAGCTGTGACCTGAGTATGAGATTGCACTCCACCCATCTCTTCTTGCAGGCACAGCCAAGTTGACCTTTAGTCTCACTATCACACTGCCAAACCACTGAGAATCATGGGCCAAGTTGACACATATCTTTAACCATCACAGCCAGTGTTACTCTCGCCTCATACATTAACATTCATTACTGCCAGACATTTGATTAGCATGCAACATAGCCGGAGAGCAGTTTTTTACTATTGTCATAAATGCAAAATGTCAGATACCAAGATTGTTAATAAGTGAGGATTAGATGTGCTATGCGAGTGGAGAGGAGTGTTAGATAAGTCTTCTAGAAGAGCTGTCCTGTCAACTGAGCCCTGGAAATGGGATAGGAATCAGCAAATAAGAGAAAAGACTTCTAGGTAGAGGGGACGAGATGTGCAGATCTCAGAAGTGAGATCTGGGTCATGGTGGGAGTGCTGACTTGGCTGTATCATGGTGGGAGGGGTATAAGATTGATGACCCAGGTCTTTAAAAACAGTATTAAGTAGTAGCTATTGTGTGAATTGTGTTCTGTCAAAATATGTGCCAACTTAACTGGACCATTAGTGGAGGGCTGCAGATGAATTCTCTCAGTAATTCACCTGTCTTAGTCTTGTTAGGATGCCTTTAAAAAATGCCCAATGAAACTATGTTTCTTGGAAGGTCTTCTGGGCCAAATTAGTTCAGGCCAGAAAGGTCATGAGTGCTGTGTTGGGGAACTCCCAAGGAGTGATTTCGATCATTTTTCTTGAAGAATATGGGATGACCGTGACTCCCATAGAGCCAACACTCTAAATTTGGATTTTTAGCTTCCTAAATGTTTAGAAAACCAATTCCCAGTTGCTAATGCCATCCATTTACTAGATCATTGCACAGACATTCTGATGATTCTCTGAGAATGGTGGGGTGATATTGAAGGATTTCCAACCTGGTAAAGATTTCAATTTCTATGACAGAGAGATACGGAAGACTTGAGAGTTGAGTGGAAGGTGAAGAATAAGAGTAGAAGCAAGGATTCCAGTGGAAACCACTTTAGCAACATGGGGAGAAGATCATGGTCACTTGATCTAGGGGGATGGTGACAGAGTTAGGACAATGGCATCATTTGGACACCTGTTTGCACAGTAAAGTTCATTGAGCCAAGAGGTTGGCTGCATGTGGGAGTACTAAGCAAAGAGGAACCTTGGAAGGGTACCTGGTTCCTGAGATAGGAACCATGTGACAACAGAAGGTTTGGGGTGGGGGCCCAATGATGATGGCCACTTTTCACATTCCTATGGGGCAGTCCCGAGAGAACATGCAGAACTCTCATAACAGCACATGCTTCAAGATGGTTGGCCAATTCCCAGCTAGTGTCAAAGGACAGTGCACAAGATGGTAAATGCTGTGATTGTGACTGAATCGTACACTTCAAAATGCTTAAAATGGCAAATTTGATTATGTTTCTATTTGTGGGTGTATACATCAAAAGTGACATAAAATTAAGCAAGACCACCACCCATTTCCAACACCTCTTTCGTTACCCGCTTTCAACAAATAAATTGCTCCTGATTTCTTATTGGATTTTCCTGGAACTTCAGAGAATGTGGTCTGCATTACTGGCTTCCTCAAAGTCCCACCTCTGGCCTTGATCATGCCAATCTCTTTCCTTTGCTTCCTGATTTCCATTCTCCTTCCACACCCCAGCACCTCTTTACGGCCCGCCTGAGACTCCTCAAGTCACTGCTTCATGCATTGCTGTCCTCAGAGAGCAGTCCTTTGGCACCTACTGCTTGCCGACTGACAGTGACTTGTCATCACTCACTGTCTTTCCCTGTTGAAGCATATTCTCTGATAGGAGGTGTGCTGGTTCCATGTCTTTATAGCAGCCAGGGTACTGGGTCCTTTACATGATCCCATGGAAACCTCCTGACTCCCCTGAAGGGAGTTAAGAATGTTACTTCCAGCTAGCTGTTGAGAAAACTGAGGCCGTAAGCTTGGCCGTCGCGAGTGTGAGATTCTCCCACTGCTTGTGAGTTAGTTCTGCCCTCCCAGTGGAGGATGTCCTTTGTCTCTTGAGTTTTGACCAGCTTGGTAGGCTCATTTGTTTGCTCTTTTTTACTTCCACACCATTTCCCTTAACAAACTTCCTGGTGTGTCCTGTCCATTGTCCCAGAATAGAAACTCTGGATGGATTCTTGATCCATTCATTCAATACCTAGTTACTGAGTTCTTTTATGTTTTAGGAACTGGCCCTACAACCAGAATGAGATCGAATATCCATGACCCATATGGGCATTATATTCTATTGGGGGTGGGGGGAAGAGACAGTAAACAAATGAGTAAAATATGTAGTTGATCACATGGATCATTTTAAAAATATGTATATTGAATATGGAAGTGGGTCAGAATAGGCATGGGTAGAGTTACATTTTTAATAGGCTGGTCAAGGAAAATTGAAGAAAGGGATATTTGAACCAGGATTCCAAGAAGATGAGTGTTAACCTTTCTTTCATTATGTCTGAGGGAAGTCATTTCTAGTAAGAAGCCCTCTGATGTGTTCCGTAAGTGGAGGAAGGCTATGATATTGGAGCTTAGTGAGAAAGTGAGAGAGTAGTAGGAGATGTGCTTTGAAAGAGGCCAGGAGAAAGGGAGGCGGATGATTCTATAGGGGTCTCTGGTCTATCGGCAAGCCTTTGTCTTTGGCTTTGTGGGATGAGAGATGTTGGAGGGTTTTGATTAAAGTGAATGTAGGAGAGATCATTCTGACTGCTAATTGGAATGTAGGGTGTAGGAGGGCAAAGAATCCAGGACACCAGGGTGGAGACAACCACAAAACTGCCTCCTCCTTTGTACCAGTTAGCTTTCCCTTTATTCAGACCGTCTCAGTGACTCCGTGGTTGTTTAAATGCATCAGTAACATGGATACTTTGAAAAATCTGTATCTCTTGCTCTCCTGGGTTGTGGGTTGGCTAAGACAGACTGATGTCTGGTCATCTCAGTCAAGTCCAGCTGGACTTGGATTGAGTTTATGAATTGGCTTTAAGATATTCCATGTCACCTCCCATTCTCCTTGGATTAGTGGCTGCCTGCAGCATATTTTTTTCATAGTGGATGGAAGAGAGAGAGAGACCAAGCCAAATCGCACAAGCAGCGCATCAAGTCACCAATATCCTATTGGTCAAATCCAGTTACATGATCAAGCCCAACATCATGGGAGCAAGGAAATATACACAGTCGACTTTAATGGGCAATACTGCAGAAACACATATGTCTTTAGCGTATCAAACTATTACAAGCAGAGGCGGGAGGAGTGGAAAATGAACCTGATCCACTACATTATGTTTCTAGTCCAGTCGTCCTTATCCAATGTGCCACTAACCCTTGCCTTGTCATCTCCCTGCTTCTTCCATTCATTCCTGGCTCAGGTTGGCTCTGACTCACATACCAATTCATACAATAGTCTCCTTCATGTGCTCCCCCACCCCCCAACTCTCATTTCTCCTCCCCACCCCTACAACACATCCTGCATGCCACTGCCCGAGTTTTCTTCCCACAATGTGGCTTTCTTCACAGCAGGGCTGCTCAAGAAACTGCAGTGATCAGCCACCAAGCAGCACAGTGTTTCTCAAATGTCAGTAGTTCCTGTGCCCTTTCCTGGTTGTTGTCAATCTGTGTGACACCTATACTGTTATTATTTAATATTCCCTTTAATTTGACTTTATGACAACTTACAATTTTTTCTTAGCTTCCTCTTTCATAGTAATGACTCTGAAGGGGTTATATATATATATCTATATATATATATATATTTTAAAACATTGAAATATATATATATATATACACACACACTGATTAAAATGAAAATGCTGATTTGACATATGAAATTGCTATGGGTGATAGCTGCACTTGGGGACCCCCTGACTTCCCACAAGTACCTGAAGCTGCAACCCACATCCCTCCAGGCCCCCGGCCCAGCCTTCTCTTTAATAACTATATATATATATATATATATATATATATATATGTATCTCCATGTATCTATATTTCCATTGTTGGGTCCTCACTACCTAGACACCTGTCATAGAAAATCCTTTGCCTATCACTTTGCTTAAAGCCTTCTTTGAGCCTGGAAGGTCCCTCCCCCTTTCTCACTACCTGGCATTCAAGTATGCAGAGAGCAAAGTTTGCTAGTGTGTGGAAGAGAGGGAGGAGTGGGGGAAGGGGGAATTCCTGTTTAGGAAAAACTGAATTTCGGTTTAGAGTAATGGTAAAATTCAGAAATGGATAAATATCAGAGGAAGCCAGCTTCTGATGTATATATACATCATGGGTTCAATAGGCAGTTGTACAGCGATAATTATTATTTATTATAGCAAAGTTATAGAGAATATGAGAAAGGAAGAAATTTATAAGAGTCAGACACATTTTATGGTAGCATGCTCACCATGTGGAGAGACAGCGAGTGGGGGAAGTGATTACATGAGGGAGAGGGGATGAGAGTGTCCAGTGCAGACGTGTGGTCGAGACAGTCCTCTAGTTTATTGCTCACCAACATTTAAATCTACCTGGGGACGTCACAGGAAGGGTATGTACACATCACAGGAAGGAGGTGAGCTAGGGGTGTACACTTTATAGGAAGTGTGGGATCCCCATTTGGCACAATGGGTAGACATAAGTTTCCTGATGACTACCTGCCATTGATTGCCCTTGAATGGGAGACTTTAGTTAAAGCTTTTGTGGGAGTGTCCCATTGTCCTAAGAGTAGGGGGTTGGCACTATCTCTCGTGAGACACAAAAGAGCCTTTTAGGGAGAATATCTAACGTCTGACTTCCAACCAAATGCTGACAAATAGTTTGCTTAATATTTTGGAGTATATATAATTGTGGGAAAGTCCTGATTTCATCCCAGAAATAAATGTGATGGGTGAATCACCTTGACCACAGCGAATATCTCAGTGAAGAATGTTGACAGTACACATAAGATTATTGAAAAGGCAAGTGATATGCTACGTATGCACTCACCACTGTGAAAACTGTGCCAAGGAATAAGGGCAATGCTGTTGTGTTAGATACCTCTGAGTCATATCCGATTCATAGCTCTTCTATAAACAGCAGAAAGGAACACTGCCCTCTCCTGTGGTCTTCCTAATTGTTATGCTTGAGCCCATGGTTGTAGTCATCATGTATAGCTACCTCCTTGAGGGTCACCTTCATTTTCATAGACCATCTTCATTTCTTCTACTTTAGCAAGCATGATGCCCTTTTCTAGGACTAGTCTGTCCAGATGAAATGGCTAAAGTACTTCAGAGGAAGCTGCTCCATCCTTCCTTCAAAAGAGCATTCTAGCTGTACTAAGAATTACTCCACCCTTCCAAGGTGCAATCAATATTTTTCACCAACACCTTAATTCAGATGCATTCATTCCTCTTCAATCTTTCTGATTCATTGTTCATCTTTTACAGGCAT
Organism: Nesogale talazaci; assembly: GCA_004026705.1. Lineage (NCBI taxonomy): Eukaryota > Metazoa > Chordata > Mammalia > Afrosoricida > Tenrecidae > Nesogale > Nesogale talazaci. The sequence goes on along the minus strand of PVJH01005689.1, from coordinate 84,843 downwards.
ATGAGGAGACTGGAAATACCATGGCGTGGTTCAGGAACGTGACATCTTTAAAGAGCAGCATTGTTGCCCAGTGCAATACATCATTTAATTTCCTGAATGCTTCTTCCATGAACATTGGTTGTGGGGTTAAGTAAAATGAAATCCTTTACAACCGCCATTTCATCCTCATTCAACATGATGTTGTCTAATTTGTCCAGTTGTGAGAATTTTGGTTCTTTTCTCATTAAGTTGCAATCTCTAGTGAAGGTCTTTGATCATCATTACTAAGTGCTTCAAGTAACTTTCATCATGAGCAAGCAAGGTTATTTCATTTACATATTTCCAGTTATTAATGAGCCTTCCTCTAGTCTTAATATTACCTTCTTCATGTAGACCAGCTTCTCAAATCATTTTCTCAGACTGAATAAGTTTGGTGAATGACCCTGAAGTGCACCTTCCTGACTTTATGCCTTGCAGTACCCCCTTGTTCTTTTAGAATGGCTGCATCTCGGTCTATGTACAGGTTCAGCATGAATGCAAGGAAGTGTTCTGGAATTACTATTCTTTGCACCATTATTCCTAGCTTGTTATGATCCACACAGTGAAATGCTTTTGCATAACAGTAAGAGCATAAGTAAACATCTCTCTAGAATTCTTTGCTTCAGCCAGTTCTCTTTGTTATCAGCACGGATGCCATTGTACATCTTCTGAACCCAACTTGAGTTGCTGGCAGCTTCCTGTTGGTATACTGCTGCGAATCCTTGTGAAGCATCTTCGGCAAAATTTTACTTGCATATGACATTTAAATATCATGAGATGATTCATACATTTTATTGAAATCGCCTTTTATTGGAATGGGGATGAATGTGGCTCTCTTTCAGTTAGTACACCAGATATCTGTCTTCTGAATTTCTACATTTCCATTATATTCCCTCAATTCCTGGAGCCTTGTTTTATGCTAACAATTTCAGTTCAGCTTCTTCCTAAACTATCATTGGCTCTTGATCACATGTTACTTCTTGAAATGTTTGCATATCAACCAGTTCCTTTTGATACAGTGGCTCCATGTGTCCCTTACATCTGCTTTTGATGCTATCTTCATCATTCAATCGTTTTCCCAGAGAAACCTTCAATATTGTAACTTAAGCCTTGACTTTCCCTCTCAACTC
>PVJH01005689.1:0-83595 GCA_004026705.1 Nesogale talazaci | reverse complement strand
GTTCTTGATGTTGACCCACAATTCATCTGGCCTTCGATGTATCAAATCTAATCTTAAGATGACCTCAGTACTTGGGTCGGATATGCTAATGCTCATAGTTTGGTGCATGTGGACTTGTTTTAATTATGTTCATTGTCAACTTGCCTTGCACATGAGACCCTGATGGCTCTATTTCATAGTCTGCCCCTGGTTTTAGCTGCTGATAATGAACTTTTCCATCATCTCTTCTCACAGATGCAATCAGTTTGATTTTTATGCATCCCATATTCATCAATTTCCAGAGTCTTTTGTTTTTGACTAATGATTTCAGTACAGCTTGAACTTCTTCAGCCAATGGCACTGGTTCTTGCTCATGTGCTGCCTCCTGAAATATTTGTATGTTGACTAATTTGCTTTTGGTATAGTGACTCTGTATAGCCTTTCTATCGTCCTCTGATGTGCCTGCATCATTCAATATTTTTCTCAGACACTCTTTCGATATTTCAACTTGAGGCTTGAATATTCTCTTCAGTTCTTCCAGTTTAAGATATGCTGAGTTATGTTCTTCCTTTTGGGTTTTCTAACTTCAGGTCTTTGCTCACTTCTTTATAATATTTTCCTTTGTCTTCTTGAGCTGTCCTTTGAAGTTTTTATTCAACACTTTGACTTCATTATTTCTCTCATTTGCCTTTACTATATTATGGATAAAAGCAAGTGTCAGAGTCTCTTGTAATCTCTACTTTGATCTTTTTTGTCTTTTTTATGATCTTTTGCTTTCTTTATGCATGATATTCTTGATGTCATCCCCCAACTCATCAGAGTTTGTCACTAGTGTTCAGTGCACCAAATCTCTCCTTGAGATGTTCTTAAACATTCAGGGGGAATAGACTCAAGGTCATATTTTGACTTTTGTGGACTTGTTTTAATTTTCTTTAGCTTCAGTATGAACTTATATATGAGCAAGGGATTGTGTTTTCTGCAGGAAGCCCTGGTCTGGTTTTAGTTACTGTTACTGAGCTTCTTCATAGTTCTGTCCCACATATGTAAATGTGGTAGATTTGATTTCTGTATATTTCATCCATGTATATAGTCAACATTTGGATGGTTGTAAAAAGGTATTTGTTATGAACAAGTCTTACAAATTTCTATCATGCAATCTCCAGCTTGGTTTCTATTATCAATACATGTTTTCTAATTACTGTTCTTTTTGCTTTATTTCCAGTTTTTGTCTTCTAATAACCAGTAATTTCCAGTGCATCTTGGTTGCATACTTGATAAATTTAAGGCTGAAGATATTGGTAGAATTCTTCAATTTCTGCAAACTAGTTTTGGTAATTGGTGAATAAATTTGAATAGTACTTATATTGATTGGATTTCCTTGAAGATAGCTAGATATACCTTCCTTATACACATAGATATTATCCTGTCACACCCGGACTTGAACTTCAGACTTGAAGATCAGTGGTTCTCAACCTTCCTAATGCTGTGACCCTTTAACATAGTTCCTCATGGTGTGGTGACCTCATATGTGGGCATATCTGCATGTGGGCAGACCAGCCTGGATACAGAGAGAGGAGTGGTGCCTCACTTCCTAAGACCATCAGAAATATGGTCTTAGACAACCCCTGTGAAAGGGTTGTGCGACCTCCAGGTTGAGAGCTACTGTTCAAGATATCTTGGCATTTTTTTTAAGGATTACTTGCTGCTATTTCTCTTCAATTTGACATTCCTAGCAGAGTGAACCATATTATTGACTCAAAATGACCAATACCAGTTCCCTTCAGCTCGCCAATTCTTAGTATATTTATCTTTAGGCATTCCATTTCATTTTTGATTATTTCAAATATTTCTAGATTCATATTTTGAATATGAACGCTTTCCATATTATGATGACTAATGGATATTTTCACTTATTCATTAAACTGACCGACAGCACCATAGAGACCAGGAGATGTCTCCTTGAAGATGGTATCCCAGAGCAGGGCATATAGTAGGCACTTAGTAAATGTCAAATTGATTGTACAAAGTATTGAATGACTTTTGTTTTCAAGAAGTTATTGGTTTTTGGAGGGCAAATCTCATGTCTTCTCTTTCTTTCGCTTTTCCAACATTCCTAGTCTAGGTAGGCATGCCAAGTAGATGCTTGATAAGGGTGGGGTAAGACAAAGTGCATATGTTGTGTTAGAGGCAGGCTGAGGTTAACAAGGAAAAATGATGTCAATTCAGATCATTTATCTGAATTTCAAGTGTAAGCTGATTTTTGGATACTGGATATTGCATTATGATTTTGATCACTGAAGGCAAAGAGGACGGTCTTTTGGAGCTCTTTGCTTTTTTCTACAATTGGAAAGATGTAATTCATGTTAGGTAACGAGCCCTGTCCTTTCTACATCTGGAGATGGTATCAAATCCTTTTCAGAACATACAGCACTGCCCGTGTGTACGCTCACGTGTGTAAAACAGAGAAAGGGAGAGATAGCAGTCCAGATGCCAACACACCTGGAATCTATTTGGGGAGATCACTGGTTCACTCCACAGCTTTGGCCATTCACTCATTTCTTACTAAGTGAACATCTGGGATTCAGTTTGAGACGCCAGCCACTTTGGATAGGCTCTCAAAGCTGTGGTTGGGAGAGGAGACTGGGGTTGGAGTGAGTGAGGTGAGCGGAGGTTTTTAAACTTTTCTGCAGACCTCGGTTCAAATGCCATAGCCAGGGGGATGAGAAACCCTTCGCATTCTGGAAAAGCCTTCAAAAGAGGAGTGAACCAAGGAAGATTTGTCAGATCAAAGCAATCGTGATAGGGAAAGTACCCCTTTCCCCTTGTACCCTGCGTTCTAATAATAGCCACATAACTTCCTTTTCTAGGAAAAGAAAAAAAATTGGATGTGGACCAGGAAGGAAATGCTAGGAGAAAGTAAAATTCTAATTAGTTATAGACGAGAACTGGTCACAGATAATTACTCTACATTCTTTGGCTCGTTCCTGTGAAGGCTTAACAGATCTCTTTTTGTTGTTGCTAGATCTATAGACACACATCTAAGATGTCTAGATAAACACACAGAGAAAGGCAACATCGTTAACATAACATCTTGCAGAATCCGAGTGTTTAGAGTGAAAACGAAAGGGAAATTTGTCATTCACAAGCTAGGAATGTTCAAAACTTTCCTGTCAGCCTTTTTTTTTTTTTAACTTTGAACTTGCTCAGAACAAAAGGAAAGGCCAGTGGGTTCAAAAGCGATCATTTTAAGCTGGACACTTTTGGAAGGTGTGTGCTGAGTCATATCTGCCCTTTGTGACATCCACCAGCCACAGTATTTCTTCTGCTGTTTGCATCTGTCAGTTTCCTACCTGTGGGTCAAAGGAGTTGCAGACCCAGCAGAAGGGTTTCAAATAACCCAGAGAGAAGGCAGAGCTGAGACCCTTGGCAGGGGGGTGCTCTTCCCATCCTCTTCAGAATAGGCTTGGCTACATTGTTTTTAAGGATTTTAAGCAAGGGTGGGGGGTGGTTTGGGGGCCGTAGAAGCATCCTCCTGACTGCCCACTGTATTTCCTCTGAACTCCTCATAGAAATGATTCTGCCTCAACCATAGGCCACTCTAGTCCTGTTCAATGCCTGGTAGAACCAGCTTTCACACACTCAAAGAATTTCCTCCCCTCCTCTCCTGCCTCCAGGTCTCTCTCAAGCACCTGCGTTTAGTCATGGACAGGCAGAGGAGGGAAATGAGCCTTGCAGGGTTGTCTGCCATCCCCCTTGGACACCACTCACCCATTTCGCTGACACACACACCTGGCTCTGGTGCCCTGGCTGAGACCGAGGCCCTCGACTCCTCTCTAGCTTCACTCGGCGTTCTGAAGCTTCCCTGTTTCCCTCTCCTCCTGCCACATGCCTCCCACCCCATGCTCTGGGAACACTCTTTTCAACCCGTGACTCTGGGCTTGGCCCCTGCCCTAGGGGCAGTACCCTCCAGTACCCTCAGCACAGTGCTCTGGGAAGTCCCTAAGGAAACACTCGGGCTTCGGTGGCAGCAGCAATAGTGCCTGCAGAGGGCCGTTTGGGAAGCATGGTATACCTCCTTGTTACATTTTTAAATACATCTCACCATCTCGCATCAGCTCTCTGAGAAAGCTGATGAAGATAGTCACTCATTGAACCAGTCAACCAACTGACCAAACAGCCAACCAATGTCCAATAGGATTAATGACATAAAATTCACATAACCTACAAGGCGACAGTTAATTTGTATTCCAAAGAGTTGTGCAATCCTGACCATGATCCATTTTAGAACACTGCATTTGTTTCTGTGTACCTGCTACCTCCCATCTCCCCTGCTTGCCTCTAAGAAATTAGTAATCTCTCTAGATGGATCTCTATTGACCCACTGATCTCTAATAATCTCTATTAAATATTAACCCCTACGAGGGCTATGCCCCGGTGGCATAGTGGTTGAGTTGGGACTACAGCCCGCTGGTTTGGCGGTTCAAATCCAGCAGTAGCTCTCCAGGAGCAAGGCTGGGCCTCCCACTCCCACCAGAGGGCAGTGATGCCCCCCTCCAAAAAAATAAATATTCACCTCTATAGATTTGCCTGCCTTGGGTTTCACAAACAGAAAAGCCAAAGCAAACAGCAACAACAATGACAATAGCAAAATAAAACAGAGCAGACCATCTACCGAAAAGGAAGCCGAAAATATGGAAAACTGGAATAGGTTTGAAATGCGTCCAAAGGGAGATCAAGCAATATGCTGTCACATTTTAGCCCAACTGTATCTACCCGAGTCCATTTTACAATTCACTGTGACAGACAGCTAAGCTATTCGCATCTCTGATCAATAGCAGGTATTCACCAAAGCCTTGATCCTCTAGAGACTTTACCAATGGACGTGGGGCTTTCCCTGTCATCCAAAGTGTCTGTTGGGAATTTCCTCTCTGTGTTCATTTCTTCCAGAGACTATGGAAGCTCATGGCTTTAAATGCCACGTACATCGCTAGCCTAGCCTTCCTGCTGATCCTGAGTTTTGTACAGCCAGCTGTCTCCTGGGCATCTCCATCAGAGTGTATCCCCTACACCCAAACCCAAGGCTGAACATCTTCATAGAAACAGACTGCTTCACCTTTCACCCATAGAGCTGCCGGTTGGGACAGCTCAGGCTTGACTGGCAGCCCCATGCTTAATCTTCAGCACCACCAGGGCTCCTGGGAATATTTATTGGCCTTGTAAATCTAATATATTCACATCGGGACCCCTTACATCTCTTTCCAAATCTGCACTGCCTCCCCCTGCCTCCAGGGGCAGCAGGGACAAACCTGCAGCTGCCAGGGCCAATCTTTATCTTCCCAGACCTCACCTGCCACCCATCCGTATCCTCCAAGTACTTCCAGAACTTGACCTCTTCTCTGTACCCACACGGTTGACCCTCTGGTAGGAGGGTGGGGAACATTCCCTGAGAAGGGCACACAAAATCCCTGAAGTCAGGAAGCCCAATCAACTAGGTTATTTCAAAAGGGACCCAGACATTTTGAGTCTGGGAACATTCCCGTCTATTGGCCCTGCTATGATGTGGGTGTGAAGAGGTCACGAAGGATTTGAACTTTGACCACTGCCATGCTATACATAGCATGTGACTTCTGACATTGCTGAGCCAGCGAAGAGTAGAGGCGTGGCAGACACTCTAGTTCATAACATCCTTGACCTAGCAACAACTCATATCCCATTTGCTCTCAGTCCGTTGGTCTGGATGACTCACGTGACCCAAACCTGACTGTAAAGGCAGCTAGGAAATGGATAGGGAGGAGTACTTGGGGTTTTGGTGAGCACAGTCTCATCATAAGGGGTCCTTGTGTAGTACAAGTGGTTAAGTCTGTCTTAACTCCAGACTGTCTGGAATGGATCTGACCATAGAACATCCCTGACTCTGTTAAGTTGCCTGAATATCCTGTGGAATGTGTGCATGTGTGTTGGTGTGGGCATGCATATGGTTTCTCTCATGTTACTCATGCTTTCATGATGTCTGAATCCTTACCATGATTAGGTAGTTCCATGGACCATTTGCTAAAGGTAGGGGTCTCCAGAGGTGCCTGTTCATGACTTGAACCCTAGAGAATTCTGCCTATTGGTCACAGCCTGGGGCTTTCCAATGCATGGTCCTGGGCAAAATGGCAGCAGCCCGTGCGGTGCAGCTACCTGAGACAAGAGGACACTCTATGCCCTTTGACTCATGGTTGGTGCTATGCCAGTCACTTCCCACTGCAGCTGCCCTCCTTTTCTCCCACCCACCCTCTCTTCTTTTGGTTAGGATTTTCTGGCTGCAGACATTTGAAGGTGTGAGGCAGCAGTCGGGGCAGGGTCAGAGGCGAGGCAGCCCCTGGCAGCCATATAATTAGAGGAAAACTGGTCCAATGAGAGACACAGGACATTCAGAAGGGGTTCTCTGCTGATATTCTTTCCAGACGGGTGTTCTGAGCTAAGTTCTAGCAGGACGAGATCCTGGGCTACGCAGGCCCCAGAACTTCCAGTCCTCACATTGCTCTCAGTGTAAAGCCCCTTCTCTTGTCTGGCAGGGGCTGAGAACAACCCTGGAGGGGTTTTGAATGGACAACTTCCCTCGACCTGAGAGAGGTACAAGGATAAATGCCCTCCGTCAGTGGCTAAGGCTACCTTCCTGTCCTGGAGTAATTTCCTGGGCTCTTCTGATTCTTCTGTCTGAAACCAATGTGGCAGACCAACCTTGGAGAGGAAGACCGAGTTGGGGTCTGTTTTGATTCAGTTTCTGGTGTGTTGTGGCTCAGCTCCTTCTAGGATTTCTGGAGAACAATAAGGAGTTAACCCATCAATTCCACTCAGAGGCACCTCAACAAAGCAGCTTGGTCATGTGCTTCGGAAAAACCAGCCATTCAAACCTCCATGGCTCACAGTTCTACTCTGACATCTTTTCTTCTGAGATGCCTCTTGGTGGGACTGAATCTCTAATAGTTTGGTTAGTGGTCAAGGACTTAACCACTTGCACTCCCCAAGTACCCCTTATGGTGAGACCCTGCTCACCACAACCCCAAGTGCTTCTGCCTATCCATTTCCCAGCTGCCTTTACAGTCAGGTTTGGGTCACGTGAGTCGTCCAGACCAACGGACTGAGAGCAGGTGGGATATGAGTTGTTGCTAGGTCAAGGATGTTAAGAACTGGAGTGTCTGCCACGCCTCTACTCTTCGCTGGCTCAGCAACGTCAGAAGTCACATGCTATGTGTAGTGTCATACAAAGGGGAGCAGGCCCAGCCAATGGGAGCTTGGAGTTCCTTTGCTGCTGTTAACAGCTTTCCTGACCAATGCAATTATCTGAAAAGGAGAACGAAATCTTCCTGTATTTTTGACCACTTGGCAGTCAGATGATAATAATGATGATATCACCGTTCTAGTCATGCCCACTTAGTGGACACTTGCAAAAGACAGATGAAAACCAGCCAGCCTTCTCAGTAGCCCATGAGCCATAGCTATCTATCTTTGTATCATTTATTTTACTATTGTGTAATAATTGTATTCCTAAATCCATCTTTAAGCTATTTTTTAAAGGCTTCTCATAAATAATTCTAATAGGGAAGAAAAACTGCCTCGGAGCAAGAATTTCAGGCTATGACAACAAAGCTAGTTTCCCCGCAGAAATGTCAAAAGTAAAGACTTGTAGTTGCCACTAGGACATCTTGAAGTTACAGATGAAAAATAACAAATTTTTAAACCTGACATAAGCCGACCTAAATGTCATGGAAGCAATCCTGAGCACAGGGGAAGACGAAGCTAAAGGCAGGTCGCTGTGAACTGTCAAAGTACCCATTGCCGTCGCATCTGCTCTGGCTCACGTGGGCACGCCCACGCATAACTGATGGGACGTGGCCCAGCCCTGTGACTCAGATGGGCCCCTTGGTGTGTTTGAATCCACAGTGGTGGCGATTGTGTCCACCCAGGCCATGGTGGGTCTCCCTCCTTCGGGGGGGCCTCTGCCTTCCCAAACATGAGGTTCTGCCCTCCAGAGTGCGCTGTGGTGAATGATGTGTCCAGAGTCAGTCAGTTTGATGAATTGCCATCCTTGCTTCTAAGAAACATCATGGGTGTGTTTCTTCTAAGACTTGCTAACTCTTCTGGCCAGTCCACAGAAAGCTGCTAGAAAAACTTTTAGGAAGCAAGACAGGGAACAAAAAAGAATTCCCAAGACCAAACAGGAGCCAATCATCCAGTGGAAGTGGCTGTGGGTGTCATAACTGCAGGCTGATTGGCCTCCTTACTTCCTTCACAAGACAGTGGGGTCATCCAGAGCTGTGCCGAACCAGGGTCCTGAGTGAATACTTGCTGGCATGGAGTAGAAGCCAACTCGGCAACCTTGGGAGGACATTGGAGAACTGCCCTTCTGAGTTCCTGAGCCGGTCACTGTCACTCTTTCAAGAAGCAGGACTCTGTTTCTCCCTTGCCTTGGCTGGTGATTTCCCTCGGGAATAAGCCAAGACCAGTTCCATTTGCATTGTGAACATTTGCATGCTTGCTGCATCTGATAGGTGAGGGAACCAGGCACTTGTGGGGCTCTCAAGGATTATGGTGAAGACCAGGTAGAGGTGAGCCCACATCAGGGAGCTCTGCTCCGCGGACTCTCCATAGTTCACATTCTCCCTCTTGTGTCCATCAAGTGTCCATGACTCGCAGGACCAGCTGCGTGTCCTGATGGTGCCTCCTGGAAAGCTATGTGACCTTGTCATTCAGAAGCCCTCATGTTCTTCATGTTTCCAGGAGGAGAACAGAGGAGAAACTTTGACCCTAGAGGAAAGGAGACATCTGTGTGGGTCTAGCTCCTCATTGACCAGGCCCCTTGGAATCTCTACTCCCATGGGTCCCCTTCCGCCCAATAGGTTCGGCAGTCGTCCTGACCTTCCCCAGAAGCCTGCTTTGCTAGTGAGATGGCCCCCCACTCAGGCATCCTGGTGCCCAGCAAGGCACAGTCAGCCCCATGCCTCTCAGTTGAGGGAGTGACTTGGTATCTGCGGCTCTGAAAAGCAAAGCTGCTCAGACCCTTGATCCGTAGACATATTGGGATTCCTGAAAGTACGGGCAAAGCTGAAAAGTCTCCAAATAGCAGAGAAAGTGCCCAGGGGAGGGGAACCAGTGGATTTCACTACAACAGCAAGCAGTGCTGGTGACCTTTGGGAGTTATGGCAAGTTGGTTTCCTCTGTCTCTGGGGCTTTCATCAGGCAGCTGGACACTCTGCACCCCCATTAGAAAAAGAAGAGGATCATTGTGCTATGGGCTGTGCTCCTGCCTGGCCATGGCTTACCCTATTCCTTCTGGCCTGGAAGCCTCTCCTGCCTGTACCTCACTTAGTCTAGGTGAAGCAGGGCACGCACCCCTTGCTACGATGGCTAGGCCTTTGGCTCCTATGAATACACATCACTGTATCTGTGCCTCTGGAGACTGCGTTGCCAGGAAGTTTCCTAAGGATGCAAACAGATGCAGGAATGCTTGGTCTTTGGGGAGTCAAGTTCACCTCCACACAGGCTGGTTCTTCTGGCCTAGCCCAGGAAGGCTGGCTGTTTATAAGTTAGGATCCCCAAGTTGGCCATTTTTGCCTTGTGTTTTATTCATGAAATTCTAATAGGCTCTTCCTGAAAGTCCCTTATGTGCCTGGCGCTGTGTTTGCTGCTATTGGGACACACAGGACACATAAGATGTATTTCCTCCTCTCGAGGACTGTAAGGGGACGATGGAAGGCTACATTACCACATGAATTAGGGAATTATTAGCTGAAGGCTAAATTAGACATGATGGGAGTTAAAAGCACAGGTGTAGCATCAGACATCTGAGTTCAAAATCCATCACAGGCATGTAGGTCAAGTTTGAATTTGGTTAAGAAGTGCTTTGACCTTCTTTAGGCCGTTTCATAAAAGGTAGTCATTAGTTCTGATTTCCCAGGATTCCTTGAAACTGAAATGAAATCCTACATCATCTTCGCATATTTCACTAGGGCAGCAAAACCAGTGATGTGTATTCATGTGTGTGTATGTTAATTTATACTTAGAAAATGGATCACACAGTTGTAGAAGCAGGCAAGTCCAATTCTCAGCAGGTTCAGAATTTGTAAGTTAGATATTCAACTAGAGCCTTATCCTGACTTGTAAATGGAGGGCCTTGGAGAACCCAAGATCAGGAGGAAGACCACAGGCTGGTGCCTGCAGAAGCAAATGCATCCAAGGTTAGCAGGTCAGATGACTCCCCAGGGAGTTGAATGCATAAGTAGGTAGATGAGTGAGTAGCTGGGTGGATGGGTAAAAGATAGACTGTTGTCTCAAGTTTAAAGAGGGACTGATGAATGAGACTGATACAAGACCCAGGCTCAGCAAAAAGCAAACAAGTTTCTCCATAATGTCCACTTATATTGAAAGCCAGCTACACCCCTTACGGAAACTTTATTCCAATTGATGGGTTCAGGGCTGGGATCTGAGTAAGATTGTAACATCTGCCCTTTTTTTTTTTTTCCATAGCTAATGAAGTGCTCAAAGCAGATTCCATTCTGGAGGGGATGACACTGTGTTGGTTCACACTATGGGGAAATTGCTTTTTTTGTTAGATGCCTTTGACCTGCCCTATGTACAATAGAATGAAACATAGCTTGGTCCTCACAGTTGTTCCTGTGTGTGATCCCACTGCTGAAGCCACTGTGTCAGTTCATTTTGTTGAGGGTCTTCCTCTTTTTCACTGACCTATTCTTTACCAAGAATGATATCTTGCTCTAAGGACTGGTCTCTCCTAACAACATATCCAAAGTACTTGAGGCAGACTCTTGACATCCTTGCCTCTAACGAGCATTTTGGTTCTACCTTATTCAAGACAGATTTATTTGTTCTTTTGGCAATATGTGATATTTTCAATATTCTTTGTGATCACCATAATTCGAACGCAGCAATTCTTCAGTCTTCCTTATTCAGTTTCCAATTTTCACATGCACAGGTGGTGACTGAAAATACAATGACTTGGGTCAGGTGCACCTTTAGTCCTCAAAGCAACATCCCTGCTTTTCAATACGTCCAAGAGCTCCTGTGCAGCAGATGGGCCCAATACAATGTGTCATTTGATGTCTTGACTTCTGCTTCCATGAACATTGACTATGGATTCAAGCAAGATCTCTTCTTCATTTATCATAATGTTGCCTCTTGGTCCAATTGTGAAGATTTTATTTCGTTCACATTGAGTTTCATTCATACAAGGCTGCAACCCAAGGCTTCCTCCCTTTTTGTAAGATTATGTCATCTGCATATTGAAGCTTGATGATGAGTCTCCCTCCAATTTTAATGCCACGTTTCTACACATAATTGAGCTTCTCAGATGACATGCTTAGCATATTATTTGAAAAAATATAGCATGAAGACACAACCCTGACCCATACCTTTCCTGATTTTAAACCATGCAGTATTGCTCTGTTCACACAGACCTTTTGATCCATGTACACATTCTGCATGAGCACAATGAAATATTTTAGAATTCCCATTCTTTTAAGGGTTAATTATGATCCATACAATAGAATGCCTTGGCATAGTCAATGAAACACAAGTAAACCCCTTTCTGGTAGTCTCTGTCTTGAACTAAGATCATCTGACTGCAGCAATGATATCCCTTATTTTAGGTCCTCTTCTGAATCTGACAAGAATCTGTGGTAACTCACTGCCAATGACCTACAGCAACTTTCATTGGATCAACTTCAACAAAATTTTACTTTCATGGGATATCAGTTGTCACTGTAAGGGTCATCTTTTTTTTGGAATGGATAAAAAGATGGATCTGCCATTCAGTTTGCTAAGTAGCTTTCTTGAGATGTCCTCAAAATGAAAATATACTCACGTCTGTAATTTAGTTCCTGAGGAAATACTAGATCTTAAATGATAAACCACAGTTAACACAAAGCCTAAGTATCACACTCATGTAGAGAGGGGAGGATAGACTCTTGTTTTTTGTGTATTGCTAGTTACTGCTATTTGTCATAATTACTTGAGAGATCTCATAGCCATTGGGTCAATTCTGACTCATAGGAGCCTCATAGGACCGAGCCTGTGTGTTTGCCCCTGTGTGTTTCTGAGACTGTAACTCTTTATAGGAATAGAAAGCTCCGCCCTTTACCCTCAGAGCTGACTGATGGTTTCGAACTGCTGACCTAGCGGTTACCCATAATCACGATGCTACCAAAGCTCGTATTCGATGTATTTATCAGGAGTATGGAAATCCTGAATCCTAACACACAATACCTTCTGATTGTGTTTTTCTCTACTTCATTTTGTTTCATCAGCAATTGGTAATTTTGAATGATCACTTACCCAAATTGAACCTTTACTATCTCTACTCCACTAAATACCCCAAGTTTCATATTCATTCGGTCACAAAATCCTGCTTATTATGCCACAACTCCTCATTCTACTTACTCTCTCAATTCATTCTTCACCACAACCATGTTAATTATCTCAAGATCCTTTTTGATGTGTCTTTTGTTTTTCCCAGTGTGTTAGGCCAGGCTGACTTGAGAAGCAAATCCAGATATAGATTAGAACTTTATATCAAGAAATAATTATGCATCAATAAAACACCCCAGCTCAGTCCAGATCAAGACCATAAGTTCAATATTAGCCCATAAGTTGCATATTAGCTCATGACTCTTCAGACTCACGCAGCACATGCAATGAAGCTGAATGCAGGAAGAGCACAGGCCAGTGGTTGGAAATTGCTGTGGGTCCAGTGGCAGTGGACACTTCACCTGGGCTCTGGCTGCCATCAGCATGACTCCATGTGGCTTGTCAACAGAAATGTGAAGCAGAGAGAGTGTCCTGTGTCCAGAGAGAAAGAGAGGAAATTCCTAGATCCTCATGAGAAGGCCACACCCATGAGGCAGGCTTTGATTGACATGCTAGACTCCACCCCTTCCTTTTTTTAAAGTTTTTTTTAAGTTCATTTTTTTAATTAGAAATCATTTTATTGGGGACTCTTACTTCACTTTTCACAATACATAAATACATATACTTTGCCAAGCACTTTCGCATGTCTGCTGCTATCATTCTCCAAATATCCACTTTTCCACTTTTCCATCCCATCCTTTCCCCTCTGTCCCTGTTCTCCCTCCCGCACCAACCCTCACTACTTTATAAATTATTATTGTTCTGTCATACCTTACACGGCCTGACCTCTCCCCTAGCCCACTCCTCTGATGTCTGTCCTCCAGATAGGAGGTTATGTGTAGATCCATGTAGTTGGTTCTGTCTCTCTATCCCACCTTCTCTCCACCCATTCGGTAACTCCAATCTCACCACTGGCCCCAAGGGGCTCATCTGTCCTGGGTTCCCCATATCTCCAGCTCCTCTCTCTACCAGTGTACCTTCTCCAGTCCAGGTGGATTTGTAAGGTAGAGTTGGGACCATTATAGTTGGGGGGAGAAAGCCTTCAGGAACTAGAGGAAAGTTGTATGCTTCATCACTGCCTCACTGCACCTTGACTGGCCTGTCTCCTCCCTGTGACTCCCCTGTCTCCACCCCGTGACTCCCCTGTAAGGAGGTGACCAATTACCCACCAGTGGACCTTAGGTCCCCACCCTGCTCTCCCCCTTATTCGTAATGATGTGATTCTTGTTCTTGATGCTCGATACCTGTTCCCTTCAGCCCCTCTTGATCACACAGGCTGGTGTGCTTCTTCCATGTGGGCTTTGCTGCTTCTGCGCTGAACGACCACTTGTTTATCTTCAAGTCTTTGAGATTCCAGACACTTAATCATTTGGTAGCTGGACACCATCTGTTTCTCCCACTCTGTTTGCCTTTGTATCCATTTGTCTTCAGCGATCATATAGGGAATCAATTGATTTTGATTTTTATTCTTTGATGCCTGATTGTTTCAACACCTCATGATCGCACAGGCAAGTGTGCTTCTTTTATGGTGGGCTTTGTTGCTTCTGAGCTAGACGGCTGCTTATTTATGCTCAAGCCTTTAAGACCCCAGACGCTATATTTTTGATAGCTGGGCACCATTGGCTTTCTTCACCATTCTTGCTCATGCTCCCACATGTCCTCAGTGGACTCCTTGGGAAAGTGCGCACACAGTGATATGGCTTTATTCCCCCTGTTTGATGCCCGCTAACTAATCCTTTCAGCACCTTGTGGCCACACTGGCTAGACCCCTTCATTCTTTTATCAAGCTGACATGAAGTTGGGTAAATACCGCCCCCATTTACACCTTCTTCCAGACTAGGTTTACTGCATTGGAGAGGAGTTGCTAAAATTCAAACCAGATCATCATTGCATTGCTTAGTCTTTCCATTACTCTATGCTGCCATCAGAAAAAAATTTAAGTCCAGTCCTTTATTATATATGACCTGCAAAGACACTCAAGTTATCACTTGTTGGTCTCTACAACATAATCATTTGTGTTTCTCAAGTCACTTCCCTGTTCCAGCAACTCGAGCCTGTTTCCCCAAAGCTCTGTCACCTCCTAGGCTATGACTTTCATGTTTGATTCTCTTTGAGTCTAGAACACTCTTGTCTAGTCTCCTGAAAAGTCATATACATGCTTCAAAACAAAGCTCAAAGTTATTTCCTTTTTGGAAGCCTTCCTTCTAAAGATCTATCTCTTCCACCAACATAGTATCCTTAAAGGAGTTATCTCTTACTCATTTATATGCCATCAAATTGAAAAATAACTGGAAAGAAGAATGGAGCATGGATACATGATGGATAGTTAGCTGGGTGAGTGGATGGATGGATAGGTGGGTAGATGGATAGATAAATAGCTAGGTGGATGAATAAATGAATGGATTGAAGAAACAAAGTTGTAAAAACTTCTAATTACATCTTAGCCCAAGAACACTATCAGCAGTTTCATAAAGGTGAGTTCCTCTTCCTTGGATCATAGTAGTTCAGACTGGAAAGCAGGTTCCTACATGGTTCAGTAATGAATGCACTTTCTTCCTCAAGTTCTCTCTTTTCAAAGAGGAAAGACGGAGTTTCAGTCTTTGAGGGAAAGAGGGAATCTCTGTGGGCTTCATCTTATTGCTGGCCGGGCCTCTGGCCCCATTCCTGACATCTCCACAATCTGTCCTTGTCAGACTCCCATTCAGTCCTGCTCTTCAGCCACTTTGAAATACAGCAAGATGCTTCCACCTTTAGGGTATCTAGGGGCCCCAAAGCAGCGGGCGACAAGAGGATGGAGTCAGTCCCTTCATCAGGAAAACAGTGGCCTTCCTTCTGTGCAGGTTATGTCCAGGTGCTCCACACCCATTAGCCACACGGGAAGAGCACCTGGTGGCTTAGTGCCTTCTTACCCTTTTGGAGGAAGACCCTTGGGAGTGGCATGTCTCAAGAAAACGTGAATACATCTTAGTCTGAACTAGGAATAAGAGGTCATTCTGATACAAGAACAAACGTGTGGGTCCCCAAGCAGAGGCAAGAAAGACCCAGACACTATCGGGAGCAGCGCCCAGCCAGGCTGCCCCGGAGTCTTCACTTGGGGTCTAAGTAGCGGCAGGCACAGCACAATTGGCTCCATTTGGTTGTGTTTTTATTTTTGTCCAGCCACAAAAACTGGCAAAAAACTGGGAAGGATTCCTTCCCTTTGTGGTGTCTCAGAGCCAAGCTGGTTTTATTTTTAGCTTCAACTCTGGTTTAGGGCTGTAACTCACAGAGCACCCAACCCTCTACTGGCTGGCGGCAGAGATGGGCCAGCATGTAGGACTTGTGCAGAGTGGAGGGTGGGTTGCCTGTGAAGCAGTCACAATAGAGGGTGGAGCCAGACCCTCCCACACAGAGACCCAGTTCTCGCCCTGGAGCCAGTCAGGAGAGCCCTTTGCAGGGAGGAGCCTTGCACCCAGAAGGGAATGGAAAGAGCTGTTGAAATTGAAAGACTTGCAGCAACGTGTGGTTCAGACCAGAGCAGTGGAGTTAAACCTCTTGGGTCCAAAGGCAGTGTCTCACATTTGCTCACCATATCACGTTGGGGAATTTGCTCGGCTTGTTCAGGCATTGATTTTTCCCTCTGAGATGTGGATTGTGAAATGACTGCTGCTAGGCAGGCAGCTAGGTAGGACTGGGATCATGCACATCCAGCCTGTAGCGCCTCTGGCTGGCTTTCAGATACCCTCCATGAGCGCTTTTATTGTTATTGTCCTCCTCATATTGCTGGAAGGTTGGCAATTCGAATGCACCCTTCCAAGGAGGCTCCTTGGAAGACAAACCTGGCACTCTGCTTCTAAAACCTTACAGTTTTGAAAGCCCAATGGAGAGAACTTCCATTCTGCACACATGGGCTGCCCTGAGCTGCTATGGACTTCCAGGCGACCAGCAAGAACGAACTCTCACTGCTCAGGGGGTAGCACTGGACCACTTAAAACCCACTGTCGTCTGCCAAGCAGAAGTAATGCACAGATGGAAACCAAGGCCCAAAGGACTAGAAAACATACAGGGAGTGCTTGATACAGCCAAACCTGAAGCCGGCCCTGGTTAACCCCAAAGTCCGTACATCATACCTTTTTTAAGACCAATGACTTCCAGCTGTTGTGAAAGGATTGATGACAACTGTGTATGAAGAATCCTTTGTTGAGCACTGCAGTTGTGGTTGGCATTTTGAAAGATATGTTTGCAATGTGATCGACAAAAAGTTCAGATCAGAAGCAAAAACTGAGTTTGAATCCTGGCTCTGCTGTCTGCTGCCTGTGTGACTGGGCAGCCTCCTTGTTCCCAGGTCTCTGAGTTGTCATAAGAAGAGGGCTGAGCTCCGATTCAGATCCAGTGATTCAATGAGTGTGCAAAGCCCTGTGATAGTACTTGATTTGCAGTAAATGCTAGAAGGACTGGCTGATTATTAGGAGTGGGATGTTGCTGGTTCAAGTGGTAAAGTTCTCACCCTCAGCTCAGGAGATCTGAGTTTGATGCCCGGCCAGTACAACTCAGGCACCGTTACCTCCTGCCTGTGATTTGTATTGCTATGATGCCAGCCAGGTTCAGCAGAGATTCCAGACTACCTGTAATAGGAAGAAAAGCCTGGTGGTCTATTTCTCACTATGGAAATCTGACCTGCAGCCAATCATGGGTACGGCTCCAGGCCAGAGAGCACATCCTTCCATCACGTGTGGGGTCCTTGTGTGCTGGGGATGAACTCATTGGCAATCAACAGCATGGATGAAATGTTTGAACATGAAACTAGATTCCTCCTCTGGAGTCCTCTCTTCATGTCAACAAATGGCCCCTGGTGTGTCCAGAGGGTACTCATGAGGGAGTCAGCTGTGCCAGAGGTGGGCCGGAGTTAGAGGCCCTCTTGTCCCTCTTCTAGTCCGCCTCCCCCAGTCCAGAAGTCTCCCCAGTAACCTCCCTGCCTGTATTTGCATGCATCAACATTGGAGGGAAACTCCAGGCATCAATGATCCTTCTTCCTTTGGAACTCTTTGGCCAGAAGTCTAGGATGAAAGAGGGAACCTGGGGGCAGAATCTATGTGGGGAACTCATGTCTGTCTGGAATAGTGTAGAGCGCATGGGCGTTGGAGCCAGAAGCTGGGGCGGTGCTCCCTATTCTCCTGCACCTTAGACAGCTCTCAGATCAGGGTGATACCATGAGCTTGTGAACTGCAGTTGTTCATTGCACTCGGCAGAACGAACCACTGATGAAATGCTCCTCATATGAGAACCCCTTCTCACGATTGGTTATGGATCGAATCATTAAGAGCCTTGGAGTGTTCCTTAGCCATCTTCAGAAGTAGGTACTCGGGTCTTTCTTCCTAGACTGTCTTAGTGTGGAAAGACCACTGATAGTTGCTCAGCATCATAGCAACACCAGAGCCTCCCCTGCCAGCCTGGTAGGAATGCCACATGAGGTTCATTGACTAGGAATCAACCTGGGGCTCCTGTGTGGAAGGCAGTAGTTGTACTAATGTATTCATTTTTATAACTACATGCTTGTAAATGTACTGTTAAATATTTTCATGAAAGAATGGGTGAATGTGCCAATGCCCTATGAAAGTCAACATGCAGCCCTGCCTCTGGCAGGGATTTCACTTGGCTCCTCAACCCAGGGTGACCTGCTCCCCCTTCTCTCTTCCTCTGGTAGATACTCTGCGCCACTACTACCTCTCCTTTTAGGATCTGAACTATCCCTTCTGGCACTTAGTTTTTGTCTTTAGAGACCCATTTGATATGTCAGCACCATCAAGTTGCCATAGCAGCCTGGAACATCTTGAAGAGAAGGTAAAAACCTTCGTCAGAGAATGCTGTGATCAATTAGTGATGTCTGCCCTGGGCTCAGGATGGGGGAGTAGCAACATGTGTTCTGTTTCTGCCTTATGACTGCCCTCTGCCCTATTTCCTCAACTTGACTTCAGGCTCTGTGAAGATGGCATATGTATGCCTTAACATATGTTGAACATTCCATATTGAAAGGTCTAGAGAGCCTTTTAATACCTGATGATGGATGGATAGATTGAAGTGGTGTCTGTGATTACACTTGATCCCATTTAATGTCCCCTTGACATTGTTTCTTTCTTCCCCCCGCCCCCCATCTTTAGGCGCCTGAACAAGAATAAGCTCCAAGTTCTTCCAGAATTGCTTTTCCAGAGCACCCCGAAGCTCACCAGACTGTGAGTAGAACTGATTTGGGTTCTTTGTCTTGTGTCCTGTTTTGCTTTGGTGATGTGGGGAAGGTGTTGGTCTCTGCAAGGAGCCCCATGTGCCAGTGGAGTCTGGCATGGAGATGGGATGCCAGCCTTTGATGTGCCATCAGAATGGAATGAAACTGGAGGACAAGAAGGGTGCTTCAGGTACACACCTGCAGGCCAACCTTTGAGCTCCCTTCCTCCAGAGATTGGCTATGCAAATGAGCAGTGAGAACTAGTGGCAATTGGTCGTGGGTCACCCTTGTAAGAAGGAAGGAAATGTTCACTTGCTTGGATCTGAAGTGCCCTGTAAGTTTTTTTACCAATGGCCCCAAAGAGAATTGGTTTGGAGTAAGCATGCCACCTTGCCACCAGGCTGGCTGGTACCCCTCCTGCTTTTTCGTGTCAGTTATGGAACTGTAGCTCAGAGTTCCATGATTCTGTGGGCCTGGGAGTCCCTTGGCCTTTGCTTTCTGTCCTGGAATGGTCCTGGGTGTAGCAACAAGGGAAGAGTTGGAGAGACTTCTGTGCATTTATTCAGTGAGAGAGTGGAAGCTCAGGAGCATGTTGGCTTGGAGATTGTGATTCATGTATTGTAGGTGTTAGGAAAGTGCTAATTATTGAGAGTGAACAGATCCATGATTGTGAGCCTAAGAGTCCTGCTGGCAGTGCCTAATTTGGCTCCTGGGGTGAACTGGAGTGCCCAAGGCTTGACTTGCTGAATGGTGTGATTTGGCCCCATTGCTGAGAATGGAGGCAGCAAGATTTACAGCCTGGTTCCCCAGAACCTTAACATTACTGGGAAGTTCCGAGGTTGTGACCACCATGCTCATTTCCAATGGTTGTGTTTAATACCTATTTATGCAGGCACACAATGCCTTTAGACTCTGGGATAAATTGGGAAATGGAAAACACATGTCAGCATGTTCACTTAAGAATGAGTTCTGAATTAGGAAGAGAGAGAGAGAGGCGTTTGAAAGGGGCCTTTTTCTGGAACAACAATGGGAAGGGTTGGCTGTGGGTTTGGCAGGGGTTACTTGTCTTCTCTGTGACACACCTGTACCTGGTAAGGGTCCCATCTTGCCAAGGACTCTGTGTCTCTAGTTTGATCAACTTCACTGACTGTGCTAGAGGGCAAAAGGACATGTCTTCCCCTTGCCATTCTTCTGGTCTGAACTTGCCGTGGTGGGTGTGAGAGTGGACGAATTGCAGCTTTGCAAGAGTTGAGCTCTTTGCCATGCTGAATACGCACTGCACCACCAAGTAAATGTATAGGGAAGCCACCCTGGTGTTTAGCTTCCCTTGCCCTGTGTACCTCTTCCTTTCCATGTTCAGCTCATAGCTGTCTCTCAGTTCAACATAGCATTCCACTCTCCCAGTCTGCTCTTCATTAAATAAGGCCGATTATATGCACGTCATCTGGGATTTCAGAATCAGTTTCTAAGCAAAGGGGAGGTGTCTGTGGGCTGGTGCTTGCTCAGGGAAGCTGTGGTCCCCCAGCTCTCCCATGGCCTTCGGGTGATGCTATTGTGGGTGACGCTGGTCTGGCAGAGATGGAATTTTAGACCAGGAAAAGTGGTCTCTGAGACACTGGAAGCCAGGCCTAGACATGTCAGCACGGGGACTTGGGAAGCACTTGGGGGGTGTACTGACTCTCACTTTGCAGCTAAGAGAGTTTGCCTGTGCCTTAGCATCCTTCTCAGTGAAAAAGTGACCCTGCCCTCCCCATTCTACCTGCAAAAGAGCTAAATAAAAATAGCTCATACTCTATGATGTGCATGTCTTATGAGGTCAAAAGTGCTGTATCCTTGATGATAGCTCAAACTTGACTTGGTCTAGACGTGTGTATCCTTGTGTAACCGTCCAGCTGATGATTGTTACCCCCGTGATTTCAGTGTTCACAGCTTGAGTTGCTCATCTGCTTTCCCTAGGAAGCATGGAAAGCGTAAGAGTTGCTAAGAGCATCGAGGTAAAGCTCCTGGAATTGGGCTTCAGCCAGAGTGGTGACCTTGGTGGCAGCAATGGTTGGATCCATGTTGATATCTATCCATCCCTTTCCATGCCTCCATCAGGCACACTATAGGAAGCCAGTAGTTGACAGAATAGGTGATACATGCGCGCAATGGGATTATGGGTAGACCACTCAGACAGCTCTAACCTTTTCCCACCACCCATCCATGCTTCCAGCCACTCTTTCAGTTCACTTTTCCTGAGCTCTTGTCCTCTGTCCTTATTTCCCCGTGGTCTGTTCTGGGTGTAGACATGAAGGATACCCCATCATGGCACATTCTGAAGAGCTGCCAAAAGGCTGAAAGCTAGGTATATATATTCTTAAACGAAGCAACAATATTAACCCAGGTTTGAGCTATAATCAGCAATCCCTTTTTCTGCCCTGGGCTTGATCTTTGATTTTCCTTAATGGCCCTATTGTGTCTTTGTCTTATTTTGTCAGCCACTCCAGGGCCTTTCTGCAAGTAAGCAGGGTACAAATTAGAAATCAATAGCTGTGCAATCATGAGTGTGTGTATATACATGCCACTGGCTGTATTTTCCAAGAGCACTGCATCTCTACAGACACAGTCAGCCATTTCCCTGGGCATGCTAAATGCACGCACCATGTGGCCAAAGTTTTATAGTGATCTTCCTCTGTGGAACCAGCCAATGAAGACCTTATAGATTGCAGCCATCGGATTCTGTTGTGCACAGGCTCTTCATGAATCAGAGACCAGATAGACGGCAGCTAGCCACCGAAGCAGCATGATGTTGTAATCTCACCAACTGGCAAGTAGCAGGAGCGGGAGGGTAATTAGTTTAGCCCAAACCGGAGAGTGATTGGTTCATGTAATGGAAAAGCCCAAAGATAGTTATGGCTTCAGGCATAATTGGTTCTGAGGTCATTAGAACTCCATCTAGCTCCTTCCATCCCTAGGAACAGGGGATGTGATGGCAGGAAAAATAGAAGGCACAGAACACATAACGGAATAGCCTCAGTGGTGGGAGTGACTGCAGTGAAAAGATCCCCTTACCGGCTCCTTCACTTATAGACTGTGTGACCATGGGCGTGCTATCCCATCTATCTGGGTCTCCACTGTCCCATTTAGACAGGAAGATATGGAGTGCAGTCTATTTCATGGTCCAAAGACTGGGTTTCTCCTGCTCTTGTCCCCTTTCAGCTTCATTGGGAGAAGTAGTGAAAGATTTCTGGTTATTTGAAGCTTAAGTGGTCAGTGTGGCCAGGTGCGTTAGAAAGTACCAGAACTGATGATGGTAAACCAGGAGTAGCAGGCCCCCCTCAGTCGGGGAACACTGGATGGGGTGAGGGAGGCCCTGACTCATGACTGTTTGGAATGAGTTTGACGGGGGGAAGATGAGAGGCCACTGGGGTGCTTTGAAGACTTAGTAAAATATTTGGTAATGGCTTTCAACTGTCACCAAGAAAACAGTAATGAGAGACTGGAGACAGGATGGGGCTTCCAGTTAGTCTTCAGTCAGTTAGTCTACATGGTATTTGACAGCTTTGAAAAATGCCGCTGGAGTGAAACCTTCCTAGTGTTCACGTGGGTCAGAGGCCCAGCACGGCTGTGATGTCCTTGCAGCGGAACACTGCGAAATGTGGGAGTCCACGGGTCTCGGAGCCACGCGGATGGCAGCATGGTTGACCAGTTTGTCTACCAAGGAGGAACAGACTGTAAAGGCCAGTTTTCAAGGGAGGAACGGACTTAAATGAAGTATCCCTTCTCCAGTCTCTGGTCACTTCTCACTGGTAGCTGGTAGCTCTTTACTATATCCGCTTGATCACATTCTCGCTACCGTCCAACAAACCAGAACCGTCTTTCAGAAGGATGAGTTCATAGCTCTTGGAAGCAGCCCCATGGGGAAGGAAGGAATGGGGACTTTGGAGCCCTAAATACCTGGGTTGGAATCTGACTTTCTGCTTCCCCTCAGCATGTGACCTCCTTCTGTCCATGAGTGGCAAAACAGGAAGAGCAATCACAGCTTCCGAGTGGATACTGCCGACTTCCTATGCATCAGGTACTCTCATGAAGGGCTTTGCATATCTATTCTCTTTCACTCTCAAGACTGGGAGGTACAAGCCGAGCCAAGTTCACTGCCTTTGCGTCAGTGCTGAGTCAAAGCGAACCCTGCACCTGCATGAATTTCTAAGACGGTAACTTTTTATGGGAGTAGAAAGCCCACGCTTTCCCCTGTGGAGCTGCTCGTGGTTTTGAGGGGCTGATCATGAGGCCCATAGCCCAAAGCTTAACCCCTGCACCGCCAGGGCCGATAGTCTATGAGCCTCATTTTTGAGATAGAGTCCTGGAGAGGTTGGAAAGGTTCCCTGGTGCCGGACTGGGTTGTGTGTTGGGCTGCTAGCTTCAAGGTCAATGATTCGAAGCTAACTGCCCTGAGGGAGAAAGATGAGGCCTTCTGCTCCTGTATAGATTTACAGCCTCAGAAACCCACAGGGGCAGATCTGCCCGGCCCCATGGGCTACTAGGAGATAATAGCAACTCCATGTCAGTGCATTCATTGTTTTTGTTTCTTGAGAGACTAGTCATTTTGCCCAAACCCAGACTTGGCTCGGATCCAGAACAGCTTCCATTTCAAACTGCAATGTCTGCACCGCCGTGATGAGAAGACGTTCCTGACTGTAGAATCAGGCACCTAGCAGAAATTCAATGGACACTGTTTCCTCCTCTTTTCCAAGTCTTTAAATAAGACCAATAACTGGAGCTTCACATCTCAGAGAAGTAGCTTCGTCGACTCATCAAGGCCTTGTCAGCCATCTTTGCCCTCTGATTCCGCAGGGAACTATAGCTCTGCGTTGGTGTGGAAGCTGCACTATGAACATGACAACCTGGGGGAGGAAACCAAGGCCAACTACCCAATTGTCCAGCAGAATTATTATCTGCTGTGATGAAATGATAGGAAGACGATGGGATTGGATGGTGAGGGTTTCTCCAGACGGCCCTGGACCCTTGATCCTGGAGACTCTCCAGCTTGCAGAGCCTGGGGCCTCACAAGGTTGGACTCACCATTATGGACATGGGTCACTCTTTCCGGGGGCATGGTCACCCAGAACTCATGGAAGATGTCCCTGCAATGTGACTTTCCACTCCTTTTCCTCTCCTTTCTCTGCTTTCCCAGCTTCCAAACACTGAGGTAAGACCAGCCTCCTCCTTGTTGGCTCCATGGCAGACTTCCTCAGCCTCGGAGACAGGTTGAACTTGAGTCTGGGTGTGAACAGATAGTGGATGGTAGGTGCAGTGTCGGTGATAGCATGTTCCTTTCGTGTGAGGTGCTCTCTCACTGTGGTACCTCCCAGAGGCAGCCTCGGTAAGCCAGAGTAGAGGACAGAAGTTCTGAGTTTCCCTTCTCCTATCCTCTGCTGGAAAGTCACCCAGTTGGGCACAAAAGCAGTGTGCAGTCGATGACAGCTTAGCTGCTTACAAGGTAGATACTTTTAATTATTGAACCTTCTACCACTGAGTTTTGGAGTGGGGACCTAAAAAGATTCTAGCCCATCCTTCTCAGATTCACTGTGTATCCACCAACCTGGAGATCTTGTTAAAATTCAGATTCTGGTTCCATCCGTCTGGGTTGAGGAGCAGGATACCACATGTCCTACAAGTTCTAAGGCGATATTGTGTCCAGCCCAAGGATCACACTTGGAACTGCAAGAATCTAGGTTAGAATTAATATTTTAAATTGGCCTGGTCGATTCCTATGGAAAGCCTGGTTTTGTACACGTTGAGTTCCTAACTGAAGGGTCAGTGGTTCAAACCCATGGCAATAGAAAGGTGAGGCTACCTGCAAAGTCTGGGAAACCCAGAGGCAGTTCTGTCTACCTGCCCTTAATGGTGAGTATGGCAGTGAGTTTTTATTTTGATGTATGTGACCCATGGAGTGTACCTTGACAACATGAGTCTGATTATTATGAGACCCTCTTATTACATGGATGTGGGAACGAAATAAGAACTACATGTTTGTTGACCACCTACTGTGTGCTAAGTACTCGATACAGTAACCATTCCATCTGGGCCTTCCAAACATCCTACAACGGACTCCTCCTTGTGCCTATAACCCAGATGGTGAGACTTGAGTCGCTTAAATTTCATGGGATCAGACCCAGGTCTCTCTGACCCCCAACTGACTGGCTTGTTTAGTTCTGATGAGACTAGACACTCATAACCCTCCACAGATTCAACAAATTTCACATGGGCAATTCAGTAACATCAGTAAGTTTCTCAGTTACCAACTCTCTCTTGTGTTTCTTCAATACCACGAGCCTTCTCTGCTGAAACACCTTGAATCAGGGAGTGAGACATAAATCCAAGGATTGGTATTTTGTGCTTAGATTCCAGCACATGCCTATAGCTGAGACCTAGGGGATTAGGAGTTGAAATATGAAAAGAGACAAATTTATGGATTTAAATAAATGCTTGCAAGTAAACCTTTAGAAAGTCCCAACAATTTATCAAAGGTAGAGTTGGGTATTACATATTGAAGTTCTATAGCCCTTTGGGTCACTGGGCACTTTGTCTCAAGCAATTGGCCAATATTTGGGGAAATTGTTTTTTTTTAAATGATTTTAATTATTTTTTTTAAGAAAGAAAGAAAAGCAAGTTGTGACTTTACAATGCTTTGGAATTACAGAATATGCTTGTAATTTTTACAATTCTGCACAGGCTTCTTTGGCACATCTGGTTGATATTAGCGGCAGGGATATATGGGGGAATAAACCATGGGCTGGAATGTGAAACATCCCACAAAATGAGTTTCTTATAGGTTGCTGCATAAAACATTGTAAGTCTCCCCTCTCTTTGGAAGGGTGGCTTAAGTGATTTCATGGATTTAGTATTTTCTTTGGTCCGAAGGTAAGAGTTTCTTTTGTTGGTTTTCTTGGTGGGGGTTCCGGGTGGATTTCTGAAGATGTGTGTACAGGCACAGGAGTTCATCATTTGAGAGCCTCGCCGGGGCCCTTGTGTTTAGCCGATAGCATCACATTGCTGGTGTCCATGGTGACCACAGAGGGGCCTGTGAGTGGCTCCAGACAATGGAAGGATGTGGAGGGAAGGGTATGGAAGGTCAAGGACCATAGAGAAAACCCCGAGTCTCCGTCCTGGATGCAGAATCGAACACTCCACAGCAAGAGGAAGAGCTCAATTCCACACACAGCTGCATATGCGGGTGGCGTTCTCTTTGTTGTAAATAAAAGTAGTGATTTGGGGAAATGGCCAAATAAAGCAAACACCCTGCTGATGCCTGAAACTCAGTCGTTTCCCTGTTAGTGACCTACCTGACTGGTTCCCAGGAGCTGAGGACAACGGATCCATTTGTTGAATACTGTGTGTGTGTGTGTGTGTGTGTGTGTGTGCGTGTGTGTGCGTGCGCGCGCGTGCGTGCGCCATTCCAATGTGCTAGGGGTTGAGATCCTGAGTACCAAATGCCAAAACCCTCTAATCTGGGCCCAGAGGGTGTGAGTATGGGCGTCTCGCCACCTGGCTTCTCCTCAGACTTGCTTGGCTGGAACCCACCTGCAGAGCTGGAACTTGGACAGCTGCGTCCTGTCCTGCACAGTACCATGTGCTGCTCTCAGCACCCTGTGGCTTCGGTGAAGGCAGCCAGGCTGGGCAGGACTCTGTGGCCATCACCAGGGGGTGCAGATAAAGATTCTATGGTTTGGTGGCAATGCAGCCCCTTTGAAGCAAAGGAGACCCGGCGGGCGGCCAGCTGGTCACCCCCACAGTGGCAGTCTCATCCTCCGTCTCTGGAGTTAGAAACTATTAGGAGGCCTGAAAATGGCAAGGGGATACCGCACTGTGTGTGGAGACACATTAGCCTTTTGAGGTGGGCAGACGCCAAACACACATTCTTCAATTATCTGAACGATGCAAATGTATCCACATCTAATAATCTCAAAAGTTTTGTCCCTGAACCACATTTTGCATAAACAGAAACATTTCTACAGCGTCTCATCATCTCTCGTTCCCAACCAACATGTGGGAGTCTCTCCAGGGGCCAAATAGAGTTTTAATTGGATGCCCCCAATTCTAGCATCATTTCAAATCTTACATGCACAGAAGAAAATCCGAGTAGGTCTTTCTCCTGGCTTCCCAAGGGGGCCCCATCCTGGGCTGTGGCCGTTAAATTCCATCTGTAGGATTCGGAGTTCATTTACAAACTCCTGGAGACTGAAGCTTGTAATGAAAGTGTTGACACAGTGTTCACAACAGCAAAACTAGGATAGCACGCGACTGTCCAAAGCAAATAGAAATGGAGAAGTTTAAGTAAATTTCATGCTCCTTGACCGAATTTGGTGGACTGGACCTGAGTTTTTTGATTCATGGTTTAGAATAATATTTTAATGTTTTATTTGTGTTGTTTTTCTCTACTCTTCATTCCTTCTCTAATTCTCCTCACCCTACTTGGGGCGGGAGTGGGGCGGTTGTGATGCATGCTTGCAAGTGTGACATTGGTGATGCCTATTGCATGGCCCAAAGCCCTCTCTGACATCAGCAAGTGGAGTCTCTAGCTATCACCTTGGTGATTTACAGTCCTGTGGCCATGTTGGAGGGTTCTGGGCTGGAGTTTCTAGCGAAGGAGTTAGATTTTGACTGAACTCTCTGTATGGGAGAGTCTTCACTGTGAAGGGTCCACATGGCTGGGAGGGCAACCCAAGGCTCATCTTCTCCAGCCTCATCCTGTTTAATCTGGGGCTGGTGAAGCATTGAGCTGGGAATCAAGATGATCTGAAAAATCCCACCTGAATACATGTTTTCTAAGGAAAAATAGTGATAAAGAGCAGTGACAAAAAAAGAAACACTGAACGTTCAGAGTTCTTAACCTCAGCACCCTAAACATCCTTTGTTAGATGTATCCCTCCATCTCCCATTCTGTCTTCGTTGGTGTTGGTTGCCATGGAGCTCATCCCCTGGCTCATGTGAACTCATGCGTGATGGAATGAAAGATTGCCTAGTCCCTTGTCATCCCCGTGAACAGGGTGGATCTGACCATTGTCACCGTAAGGGTCTTCGTGAGCTGTTTTTCTGAAATAGATTGCCAGACCTTTCTTCCAAGTTCATCCTCATCAGGAAATTCACCCTAAGACCCCTTCAGCTTCATAGACACTTGTAAGACTCCACGGACAGTCGGGTGATGGCTGTGCAGGAAGTTCATTGGTCAGGGAGAGAGCCCAGGTCTCCCACAGATAAAGAAAGCTCCTACCACAGAACCATCACTGACTATGATCTATCTCCACTTCTCCCTTTTCCCTAAAAGCACCCACACATTGCTTGTAACATGCCACACACATATGCATGAAAACTTCTTCCTATTGGAGAGTCCCGTACACTTTACATGGAGATGTTTTCCACGATGCTAAATCAAAATGCAGCTATAATTTCAATGTAGTGCACAACACTGACTGTGACACCAGCTCAGATTACTGAGTGCTATTACTGTGACAAATTGCTGGCATTGGAATGGAGTGGCTATGTTGTGAGGATGGGAGGCTTTTTGTCTTCAGGGTTCATAATTGGTGTTTTGGGTGCATAGTTAGTAGTGGCAAATTTGGGTCAGCCACAGTAATTTATTATTGTAAATGCTTTCTAGTCTCTGGAGAGAGCTTTTTGTCCCCCAGGAAGAGGTATGACTGGGTCGACTTCTACTGGAGAGCTCCGGGGGACTTTCATTCCATTCTACAATGCAGAACAGAGTCTCGGCAATCACCAGTTCCCTTGAGCGCAGCCACTGCACAAAATTATCTTAAGAAATAATTGTCTTGGCTTCCATTGCTAATGGCCTTCTCTGCAGAGACTTTTCCCTTGAGCAAGGCCCTCCCTTTATTTAAATGAGAGTGAAGGATGGGCAATCATTAGGTCTAATGAGGCCAGGAAACAGCAGCAGAGAGAGAGGGGTTTGGCCAGGGAATATCTACTCCAGACCAGGGAGTCATCTGCACGGTGTTGTGGCGATCTGGTGGGATAGTCAGTCTGTCTTCACTTGGTGTCACCGACTTCTCAATGCCCTTCCATCTCTACTGCCCCCGCCCTATCATGAGCTGTCAGCCCTTCTTGAATGATGGCAAGACCTCCTCTCTATTTTGCTTGAATTGCTTTGGTTCCTTGGCATTTAACTTTTGCCCCATAGCCCAATGGCTGTACAAGAAATCAGATCTGGTCACCTCTCCAACTCATCCTTCTAATGACATCCCACTGTCCTCAGAGGCTATTCCGATCTCTTTGCTCATCCTCACTCTAGCTGGGGCCCCTCCAGGTGGCTCTCCCCACAGCCCCACACTGCAGGCTTATGAGCCTTCTTCCTGCTCCCATCTCTCCAATCTCTTACTCACCCGGCACTGTGGCCCAGATATTTTCTCTGTCTAGACCTCACTGATATGGATGTTGGCATGGCCAGGCCTTCTTTGATTTTTTTTTGTTTGTTTGTTTTGGGCATCACTGCTCTCTGGTGGTGGGAGTAGGAGGCCCAGCCCTGCCACTGGAATTGAACCTCCAACCCAGTGGGCCACAGTCCCGCGCACAACCACTACGCCACCGGGGCTCTTTGAAATGGAGGTTTCAGCTCAGTATTGCTCTCTCAGAGAGCCCTCAACTTAACGGCCACCCTGTCTGTCTAAAGTCAGTCGCACTGTCTTTAACACAAACCAGATTTCTATTTTCTCCTGGGCATTATCACGACCTAAAATTATGTTGCTCCTCTGACCCTCATAGAAGATAAGCTTCTTGAGAGCAGGGATTCTGCCTGTCTGGTCGACTCTGTGATGGCCTACCACTGTAAGCGGCATGGAGCAAGTGGGTACTGGAAAACCACTCTGCCAAGGAGTTAAAAAAAAAACAAAACACCTCCTACATCTGCTTTTTTCTTTCCTTTTGTGAACAGAGGCACCTTTTTGTTCCAAACCTAACCTCCCTCTTCATCGCACTGCAAAATCCCCAAATGCATATGGAATAGCATGCATGCACACACGTACACACGCATGCACACAAACACACGAGCAAGAATCAAACCAGCAGATGGGAGGTTCGTTCCCTGCATTCC
Organism: Nesogale talazaci; assembly: GCA_004026705.1. Lineage (NCBI taxonomy): Eukaryota > Metazoa > Chordata > Mammalia > Afrosoricida > Tenrecidae > Nesogale > Nesogale talazaci. The sequence continues at coordinate 53,923 of PVJH01005689.1, read as the reverse complement.
CAACAGATCCTCCCCTGCATTTCTGAGAGGGTCTTCTTGGACCGACCCTCCTTGCTGGGCTGGCCATGAGGAAGGACAGCATGGAGGCCACTGACTTCAAGATCCAGGTGACCCAGATTTCACTATTCACTAGTGGGGCTCACACTGAAGAGAAATAAATGGCCCACGTGGAGGTGCTGTCTTTAATGCTTATATGAAGCATCTGGTCTAGTACCCTGTGATACAGTGCAATGAAAATACACACTAGGCTCGCCTCACCTGGAGGTCTGGTAGATACTCAATTTCTTGTGAGCATACAAAGAAGGTGCTCTAGTTATCGGAAGCCTCTACTCAGTGAAGGTTTTAAAACAGCAACAAATCCCAGCTCTGGGGAGATGCAAACAAAAAACCAAGCTGTGTGGAAAAACAAGGAAAGAAGAGGTGAAAGAATAAGTTACCTGAATTTTCTTAACACAGACTCCAAATGATTGTCTTGATCTGAGATCTCAGACACAGGTTGTTTGAAAGAGGTCTAATGAATTAGCACAAACCTGAAATGAACCCTGTCTTTTAAAATAATCCAACCAGAACCACACTGGAACATCAGAAGACTATTGTTTCCCAAACAAACTCTATCTGCAACTGTGGTCTGGTGTTGCATAAACCCACACCATCAACTTCTTGTACTCTTTTGTCCCCACCACCCTTCCTTCTGCAAGCTCACTGCCCCTCTATCTGTAAGGAGCCCATTCCCTCCCTGATGCTGTGCTGTGAAACTGAGGCTTCTGACCCCCTCTCTGTGCTGTGCCTTTGGTAAGGAGAGGCTTGACCCAATCACCACCTGAAGTCCACATCTACTTGGGAAGCCAATGTCAATTTTTCAGTGAAAAAGTAGATGACTTGAAAGAAGAGATGATCCAGTGGGGAAAAAGGGGGGAAAACCTTTAAGGAGTTTGTTTTCCACTCTTAGTTTCTTAATGCTGCTATAACAATATTATCACAAGTCAGTGGTTTTAAAGTACAAACTATATCTTCCCGCAGCTTTAGGAAGTAATCGTCTGAATCCAGGGCATGAGCGCTAGGGGAAGGCTCTGGGAAAATCCTTGTCTCAGCCTCTGTAACCTGGCATCCCCAGGCTCTGTGGCCATCTCACCAGACACCTAACTTTCCCCATTTGTGCTGGTGTCTCTCTGGCTCTGACCTGCTCTTCTTTGCTCTCAAGTCATTAGGACGTCCTTACAGAGACATGGTCATAGGCCATGATAAAGAAAGCTCAGTCCCAAGTGAGAGTATATCCACAGGTAAAGGTTAAGATTCCAACATGGATTTTGGGGGGTGGAGGGTTGGGTTGGGAAGGGGCAGAGTGCTGAGGACACAGTTGATTCCGTAATAAGTAGTCAGCTGGGCACCTATACTGGGAGATGAGAAGAGACAGAACACAGGGCTGTCTGGGAGGGGAATGAGAAGAGTCCTGTGGGACAGGGTGGAGCTCTCCGCTGCTCACCGAAAGACTGTGGTTCAAATCCACCAGTCTCTCCATGGAAGAAGTTATGTGACAGTCCTGCTCCCTAAAGACCTCGTCCTCAGAAAGCCTCGCGGGTGGTTCCATGCTCTCCTGCAGGACCCCTAGGAATCTGAAGCAAGGTCATGAAATGGGTTTGCTTTGGGAGGACCATATATCTTGGGTCTCTTGGTCTCTTTCTGGCTCCTCCCAAGGCAGGTGGAAGAATTTCCAGCCTACACTTCTGCCTTTCTGTGCCAAGTTCTGTGTGAGCTCTCGTCTCCACAAAACTATTATCTAGAATGCAGAACTGAATGGCACCTTCTAGAACTTCCAGACCAAAGCTCTCCCATGTTACTGTTGGGGACACTGAGGCACAGAAAGCTCTAAGCCTTAGAAACCCTGGTACCCTTCTCCCCTTGGCTGTCCTTGTTACGGCTTGTCAGCGACATGCCACCGTGTTGAAGGAGCATTGATGTGCATGGAGTCCAGGAAGGGTACAGCCAGGGACCAGGCTGGCATGGGTAGCAGTTCTCTTTTAAGGAAATACATAGTGATCTTTGAAAGGGCTGACACTGGTCAAAGATGGGGAAGAAAGGAAAGCTTTGTTATTTTTGTAAAAAGAAAAGGAGGCGTTGGTTCTGATGCCGTACGAGTCTCTTCGTCTGGTTACCATCCTGACTTGCTGGAGAAAGGAGACAGAACACCCAGGGCTCAGTAGAAAGTAGAGGTTTAGAAAATAAGGATGGCAACATATGCACACGTATGCTTGATACAATTGATTGTGGGTTGTTATAAGAGCTGTAAGAGCCCCAAGAGTATATTTTAATTTTAAAAAACACCTATATTAAAAATTTTTTAAAGGGAGCAGAAAGGGGTCTTCTCCTGGAATATCAGCAAAATTGGGCCTTCGGAACAAAGAGGCAAGGTCGACTCAGACACGCTTCCATATAGTATTGGCACAATGGTAATGCCATCCATCTAGCAGGGAAGGGAAGTCTTCGAGTAGAGGTGATGGAGCCTCCTTAGAGCTCATACCTTTGGATTTCTACCTTCGAGGAATTTCAGAAGGAGCCACGGAGGTTCAGTGAGATACTCTCCCCTTCATTCATGACCCTAAGGGATGTACAGTCAATGCATCTTCTGGACAGCCACCACCCTCCTGCCAGCAGAACCAGGTGTTTTGCTTTGAGGGTGAACAGGTGACGGCTGAACTTCCAGATGAAGATGGACTAACAAGATATGAGTCGCTGTCTCCTTCTGAACTACACCAGTGAGGTCCCATGGATTATGGCAATATGATCAGGACCTGGTGGCGGACTGGGCAGGGTTTGTCCCATTGTAGGTGTGTGCAGGAGGAGAGGGCCTCTCCCAGGGCAGCCAACAACAGGAATTTCAGCCAGTTTTTCACGATGGTCAACAGTAACCTTTTCTTTCTCACCCACCCTTCTCTTAGAAGGACCCTCCTAGAGAAAGACCCTAGCCTCTTTCAATCCAACAGCCACTGGGATGCTAAACAGGTGTGCTAGTTGGTAGGGCCACCTCACCTTGCTTCCCCCCCCCCCCCATAGATTCCCCATCTACCAGCAGCTCATTAGCCAGACTTCAGTGTGCAGACCTAAATTGCTATGCTAATGACGACAGTGCTCCCCTCCTAAGAAGTGCTGATTTCCCTGCTCAGCATGAGGGACTTCGATAATATCTCTTTCCAATGATATAATTTGATTCCTCCATGGGAGGCTGCTGTGGTCCTAGCTCACTTAGCACTAAATCTCTGGCTAGATACTCTCATTACTTAATCTTCGCAGGCCCCAGACCAGCCAGGGTCTCTTATTTATTTATCTGGAGCCCTGTTTACTTCCCAGTTGTAAATTACTTCTGGCTCCTGGCCGTCTGATCTCTGCAGCGATAGACTAATAGCGCGGAGCTGCCGCATTTGCTTTGTGTGATGAGGCAAATAATGCACTTAACTTCTGGGAGAGAAGGGCACCCTCCATTTATTTCAGTGGGGGGAAATATTACTCAGGGGAGTGGGCCAAATCATTTACCTAATGGGGGCTGGTGGAAGTTGGTGTAATTACTGACAGAATTATGTGAAACAAATTGTCATGCCCATAAATCTAACCCTCCTGCTTCTCACAGGCAGAGAGGGGATGTGGACTGTTTCTGTGGTCTCTGCGTCTCTCGGAGGGGGTCCCTAAGGGGGTGCTGCCATGAAAGGGGAAGGTTGGTCCATTGGTTTGTTTGGCAAGGGGATGTTCTTCCCAAGGCCTGGAGCCCCCTAACTCATCCAAAGCAGGGTGGGCACACTGCGGTTGGAGGGTCAAGTTTGGTCCGCAGGCACTTGTATTTTTAAGTACAAGCATGCCAGGGTTACCAACCCATCCTATTCCAAGTCCTTCTATAAGTTGAATTTGCATATAAGTCAGGGAAGTTCCTCACCTTTCACCTCACTGTGCCCCTATAAGACAGAGCAGAGCTGCCCATGGTGTTCCTAAGGTTATATCTTTTTACTTGCTTACAGACAGCCAAAGACAGCAGTCCTTTCTTTCTCCTGGGTGCAATGGGGGATGCAAACAGAAGACTTTGGTGTTAGCAGCTGAGTGTTTAACTGCTGTGCTATTAAGGATCTTTATCTAATGTCAGCCCATTGTTTTTCACAGTGTGTAGTATATCATACACTTTTCTATGCATAAAAAGTTGACAGAACACAGATCTACTCCAACATCTTGAACATAACACTACAGGCATAATAGTAATAATGGTCTGATGTACTTTGCAAAGTAGTACCTTTTGTAATTCTAGATCATTGCATACATATTGTAATAATCATATTAGAGGCTTTGGGGGGTTGGTTCTTAACTATGAGTTGTCTCTAAATCCGAGGCTCTGAACTTGAGGAGTGCCTAAAAGGTTCTTGCAGCTTGAGCATAACCATCATTTACATACTATCTCTGTTGGAAGCTCTGCCACAGTGGGAGAGGAGGATGGTTAGGACAGAGACCTTTTGGCTGCCAAAGCCAAACACATTTACTCTATGACTCTGTAGAGAAAACGTTTATCAGATATCCTCTACCTGAAGAAGAACCTTGAACCTTTATATTAGAGGGAAAGAGGGGATCATTGGCATGACTTCTTTCTCCACTCTTATTTCAAACGATTCTGTCTCAGGACCAGAGACTTGGAAGAGAATTGTAGTTCGTGCCACTCTCTATGTAGCACCTCTACATCCATGCACTGTGACTTCTTTCTTATGACTCAATATGTATGATCAACCCATTTGAAAGAAGGAAAAGCTGAGACTGGAGTGTGAGTTGCTAGACCAAGAACATTATCGTTCAATCGCGAAAACTTCGCTGTTGCGTGGCAAAATCTCTCTTCCTGCTGCTAAATCTCTCTGCTTCCCAAGAAAAAGGAGGGAGTAGGCTATCAGTGGGGACTGGATTTATCTGAACCTATCTACAGGAAGGCTGCTGAAAGGAGACATGAGCAGCCAACTCACAAGGAAGCACTAAAGAAAGAGGGAGAGGGAGAGGAAGGAGAGTCTTGTTTTCTTCAATTTCCACTGGCTGTGGGGTAGAGGGTAGAGTAGGCCAAAGGGTGCTTTATCATGTAGGGAAACAAAGCAAGCTTGTCTCACATAACAATGGAAAACCAAAGAGAAGGAAACCTGGGTGATAAAAGGCTTATCCTTATTTTGTACCCTTTGTTGCTTGTGTGGTGCTGACTGCTGGAGAGAGAGCAAAGTCCTTATGGCCTCCTTATGGGGGAGCTGAGGCCACCGGCGCAGAGACTGTGCAGAGACAGCCTTATCTTGCTCCATGCAGCTCCTAGAAGGAGCTCTCCAGCCTCAGAGCCTCTGGGAGCCAGACTCAGTTTCCTTGACCTTGTGATAGCAGTCTAGGAAGAGCAATGTGTCCGCATTCCAGTAGGCATCTCCAGGGCTTTGTGGAAGCCATAGAAATCCCAGTTAAAATTAGGAACACAAATAACCTCTTGTAGCCTTCTTCACTGTGGATGACAACTCAATGTCAAGAGAACCAAGCCCTCACAACTGGACTAGTAGAGAACATCATGATAAGTAGAGAACAGATTGAAGGTTTCAATCACTCCATTTTGCTTGGGTCTGCAGTCAGTGATCATGGAAGCATCCATCGAGAAATCAAATAATGCCATGCACTGGACAAATCTGCTGCACGAGGTCTCTTTAAAGTGTTGAAAAGCAAGGGTGTCATTTGGAAGACCAAGGTGCACCTGACTCAAGCCATGACACTTTCAAATGCTTCATAGTGATGTGAAAGTTGGATAGTGAGTAAAGAAGAATACATAAGAATCGATGCACTTGCTTCAGAGGACAGCACTGAAGCTACAGCTCAGGGAGAGGGACGTGACTGATCAGAACACATGGGAACAAAGTAAGGGAGAAAAAAGAGAGTGGAGCACATCTTGGCCACCAAGCCTTGTGGGTGATATCCCTGCTCAGAGCAGCCAATACACAGAGAGGTCTCATGGCCGGCCGCACTATGAGACACACCATCCTTCACTGACCCCTAGCCCTACAGGGACAACAATGGAGACACAGTGTGGCAATTGCCGCACATTGAGACCAAACTCTAAGGGCATACAACAGAACAGCCAGGGAACAGAGCAAAGAAATCCTGAGGGAATACCAAAAATAGACTTTGGGCCAGGGTGTGGCACCCCATTAGATCCAATCTGAAAACACTCTTAGAGTTTAACAAACAGACCTTGCACTATGTGCACGCTTTTCTTTTTTGTGTGTCATTGGTTTTTTGTTGTTGTTTTATTGTCTTTTGTTGCTTTGCTTTGCTCTGTCTTGTTTTTTTGTGCATATTATTATCTCTGCAGGTCTATCTAGATAAGATAGGTGGGATAAACCATCTGGAGGAGAAAACAATGGGACTGACAGTTCCAGGGGGGATTGAGACAGGGGAAGTTGGGGGGAAGGAAGTGGTGCTAATGAACCCGGTGGCAAGGTAACAACAATTGATCCAAAATAGGTGGTGAGTAGGGTGTAAGAGGCCTGGTAGGACTTGATGAAGGGAAATGTAACCAAGAGGAATTATTGAAACCCAATGAAGGCTGAGCATGATAGTGGGGCAAGAGGAAAGTAAAAGGAATAAGAGGAAAGAACTAGGGGCCAAAGGACATTTATAGAGGTCTAAATACAGACATGTACATATGTAAATATACTCATATATGATGATGGGTAAATACTTCTATGTGATATATCTATAGATTTAGTATTAAGGTAGCAGATGGACATTGGACCTCAATGCAAGAACACTTTGTTATATTAAACTGGCATTCTATGATGCTCACCTTCCTGATAGGATCGCTGAAGGCAAAGCAGGTGCATAAGCAAATGTAGTGAAGAAAGCTGATGGTGCCCAGCTATCAAAAGTTATAGCATCTGTGGTCTTAAAGACTTAAAGATAAACAAGTGGCCATCTAGCTCAGGGGCAACAAAGCCCACATGGAAAAAGCACACCAACCTGTGTGATCACGAGGTGTCAAAGGGGTCAGGTGACAGGCATCAAAGAACAAAAAAATCGTATCATTGTGAATGAGGAGTTGTGGGGAGTGGGGGCCTGTGGCAGTCATGTGCTTATGTTAATTTTATGATTGAAATGTAGGGGTGGAGTCTAGCCTGTTAATCTGGAGATAGCCATTGAGTAGCCAATGAGGCCTCTATGTGCGCATGACTTTCTCCTGAGACTTCTGGGAAATCTCGCGATATTTCCCCATGAAGATGAGAAGCTATCTTCCCCAGTTGTTGGGAGTTAGTGTCAGTGACGATTAACCACGGACAAGACAAGTTGGCAGCGTTCAAGAAGCTGGAGGAGACGGCGGAGAGACCACACAGCTTTGCCCTGATGGAACCAGACCTCTGAAGCTGGGGCGACCAGATGGAGACCTCTGCCAGCGATGAGTTGTTTCTGCTGTTGATGGACCCTAAGCCCCGGAGGCGAGGTGCCCTGCCAGCACCGGGATTCTGCACCTACTGACCTGTGACTTCGTGAGTCGGAAGAAGACTTTATAGACTGATTTCGAGCATATGGGTTAATATCGGACTTATGACTTTGAACTGGACGGGTTGGGATGCTTTCTCCATGTCCTATTCCTTTTGTATATAAACCCTTTCCTTATATCGATATGTGTGTCCTTGAATTTGTTCCTCTAGTCTACCTGGACTAACACAGGGCCCAAAACCCATCTGCGGGCTACTCGCCATCCCCTTACAGAAGGGTCACAGGGAGGAGACCAGCCAGTCAGGGTATAGTATAGCAATGATGAAACATATAACTTTCTTCTAGTTCTTAAATGTGTCCTCTCCCAATTCCTCTCCACTATCATGATCCCAATTCTACTTTATAAATCTGGCTAGACTCAAGGATGTACACTGGTACAGATAGGAGCTGGCAACACAGGGAATCCAGGAGACATAATCCTTTCAGGACTATTGCTGAGAGTGGTAATACTGGGAGAGGAGAGAGAAGGTGGGGTAGAAACGGGAAACCGATTATAGGGATCTACATGTGACTCCCTGGTGGACAGACAACAGAAAAGTGGGTGAAGGGAAACGTCAGCCAGTGTAAGACATGAAAAAAAAATTATAAATTACCAAGGGTTCATAAGGGAGGTAGTGGCAGGAAAGACGGGTGAAAAACAAGGAACTGATACCAAGAGCTCATGTAGAAAGCAAATGTTTTGAGACTGATGATGGCAACAAATGTGCTTGACACAGTCGATGGATGGATTGTGTTGAGTTGTACGAGCCCCCAATAAAATGCTTAAAACAAAAAAGAACGGAAACATTTGAATTCCTGTTTTAGCAAGGAATATTGAAAACACCATGGATGGCAGGAAGAACAAACAAATCTGTTTTGGAAGCAGTACAGTCAGAGTGTGCCTCAAAATAAAGAAAGGGGAGACTGTACTTTGGGCATGTTATCAAGAGAGACCAACCAATCCCTGGGAAAGGACATCACATTTGGTATGTAAGGGGCAGTAAAAAAAAGAAAGAAAGAAAGGAAGGAAGGGAGGGAGGGAGGAAGGAAGGAAGGAAGGAAGGAAGGAAGGGAGGAAGGGAGGAGAAAGACAAAAAGGACAACCGTGAAGAGATGGACTGATACAGTGACCACACAATGAGCTCCTGAAGTTGACCCAGGAATTGGCAGTGTTGGGTTCTATTATGCTCAAGGTTACTAAGAGTTAGAATTACCCAAACAGCACATAGCAACATTTATCGAGCACTTCTGTTGTGTCAAGCATTGCTCAAAACCCCATGTATACTTCTCTTGTAAATCTCAGACCCATCCAGGGTGATGGGCATTACTAATCCCTTTTCCTTGGATCAAACAGACGGCTCAGAGATGAGCGCACCCTGCAATGTAGTTGGTGGAGCTGAGAATCCACACTGCCTCACTCTGGAGCTAATCTACAGACTGGAGTTGTGAGGCAGAAGAGGGAGAAAGGACCCTGTGCATGGAACCAGACTGCCATGTCCCAGAACTCCTTTTCTGAAGCTCAATGACAAATGATCCTGGCCTGTGACAAACTTCCAAGAGGACAGTGCATTTTAAGCAGAAACCCATTGTCTCACACTTTGTGAGATCCCAGTTGCTGTTCAGAAGATTCCAACCCCCAGCAGCCCCACAGTGGAACTTCTCTTGGGGCTTTCAAGCTGATGACTCACAAGTAGGTCTCCAGGCCTTTCTTCTGAGATGCTTGTTGGTGGATTTGAACCTGCAACTCTTTGGTTAGCATCTGAAGACCTTAACCATCTGCCTCATTCGGGGACTTCAAGAGCTCAGCAGTGCCTCTCACATTCCCTTCCCACTTCTCACAGTGGATACCCATCAGAACAGGTTTGCCATCCCTGTCTTCAGGGTACATGGTTGAGCTCTCCAGGAAATGTATACACTGGCCCGACCTCTGTCCTTTAGATATTTTCCATATAAGATGGATGTATACTTATGGACTATACAGCTGGTGGAGAGAACATTCAATCAGGCGTGATTGAGGAAAACCGATATTTGAATGACATGAAAGTCAAGGGAAATTTCGTGTCAGATGAAGGCATTTTTGCAATCCATCTGTCTTTGCTGAGTGTCTGCTCCTTGAAGTAGAGTCATTTGGAAATGTACAGAGATAGGTTTAAGGTAGGCCATTACTTCCTTTTTCATCAATCTGAGAAGGCTCTTGTTTCAGGGATCATCCCTTTGGAAGTGGGGGGTGGGGTGGAGGGAGGTTGCATGGATTGCCATGGACAGATGAGTTGGCCTTCAAGAGGAGAATTTTCAATGAGAGAAAATTGACATAGTTTTGCACTGTGCTGTGTCAGGATCCTCGGTGAGACAGGCTTGGCCACCTTTCAAGGTCAGAGCCTTGAAAACCTTTCAGAGCTGTTCTGCTCTGCACGCATGGGCCATTGTGAGAAGGAGGGAACTCAATAGGAACCAACCACATGTGCCTTTTCTGGCATTACTATTTTCTCCTCCCAAAGCTAGGAGGTGGGTGTGTCTTCCCCCCACTTAGCAGCGAGGAAAGGGGCTCAAGGAAAGCCATGGTCTCAGAATTAAGAAGAGAACACCCCTTGCATCATTCCACTTCAAGCTCACATACACTACACACTGGAGAGTCAAGGTCTTCTTTCGGAATAAAAGAGGATGTTCTGCTTTCTCCATCTTTCCTGTGACACGGCAGCTGCCCCGTAACCCCGGGGGTCTTTGGCTTTATGGAGTCTGGCCAGTTCCTTGCTGTAGTCATTGAACCTTTGTGATTTTCTCCAGGTTCCCATTGTCTGAAAGCAAGTGGAATAAGGAGAAACAGGCAGGCCACAAGGACAGCACAAAGCCATGAGGTGAACCAGCCTTAAAGACCACCAGAACCAGAGCCGTTGGTGAATTCTAACCTCACAGGCAACAGTTCTATGAGTAGTGCAGTAGGTGCCCAAGGATGCTTTGCCGACATGTTTTTGACTGTCATATCTGTGTTCATAGAGCATTTGATGAGATTTTAGAGCTGATTTTTCATGGAGCTCACTTGGGGGAAAAAAATGTGAATTAGCAACCCTTCTTTAAAAGGGGACTTAGAGGGTTGAGCCCCAGGCGTAGTGGTTGTGTGCGGGACTGCGGCCCACTGGGATGGAGGTTCAATTCCAGCAGCGGCTCCACAGGAGCAAAGGCTGGGCCTCCTACTCCTACCACCAGAGGGCAGTGATGCCAAAAAAAGAGTCCTTACAGAAAGATCTGAGGCCAATTCAACATCCACTAACTCCATGGTGATCAAAAGGGGCCAAAGGCTGTTGGATTAAGGTGGGTGATTCTGAGGCCCCGTTAAATTGAAGTCTCAACGTAGACCTTAAGAACGTTCTTATTCCTAGTATTGATGCTGCACCCCGGTTCCTCTCTGGTTCCTTCCTTCCCCTGAGCAGAAGCAGCATTTTAGAACCTATTTTTAACACCCCTGCTCCTTCCCAAAGGTTCCCTTCATGCTAGAAGAAACATGGCCCTTTACCTCTATGCAGATTTTTACTCTTGTCATGGTTGCTTGCCTTTCGGTGAGTTTCCACTCGTAAAGACCCTGTGTACGCAGAGGAAAACCTGACCAGTCCGGTGCTCTCCAGCAATCATTGCTGTGGTTAAGTCGATTATTGCAACCACGGGGTTCATCTAATTCCCTGGGCATCCTCCTTCTTTTTCGCCGACCCTCTGCTTTGCAAAGCAAGACGTCCTTTTCCCTAGATGAGTCTCTCCTGAGAACGTGTCCAACGCACATGAGACAAAGTCTCGCCATCCTCACGTCTAAGGAACGCTCTGGTTTCTATTTCTTCCGAGACAGATTCGTTTGTTCTTCAGCCAATTCACAGTATTTTTACTATTCTTCGCCAACCCCATAATTCAAATGAATCAATTTTATGATGAGCCACATGTAAATTGGCCCCCGACTCCTGGTGCCCCCCTGCACCATAGAGCTAAAGCTGTCTGCTTTTGCACCACCCACATGAAGGGTATTGGATCTGCCTGTGGTGCTTCTCAGGGTTTTCGCAGGCACATCATAACATGCAGATTATCCATAGCAATGCGCATGCTAGATCTGCCTCATGGAATGTGGAAAGTCTACCACAGAACCAACAGCGAAAGCTTCCCCTGCCTCACTTAACTGGTCCATCCTCTCGAAACTCCTTTGCCCCCTGGCTTCATCCACTCACCCACTACCCTCAACACTCGACCTTGGACTCACCTCTGGGGAATCTCTCTGGGCCGTGGGGCAGAGAATAGCTGTAGGTCCTCTAGTAGGCATTTTTGTGGGGTTGCTGGAACCAGTTCCTCACCTGAATCCACCCATCCTCTGTCGCTATAAGGGCGGAATGGATTCTTTCCAGCTGAGTCCTGAGGAGGTACAGGTCTACAAACACCCAGAAGCTTCCCCCAGTAAATGAATATTCATGCATCTTCTTGATGGGCTCCGTTCTAGCTGGGGCAGGGACCTTTCAAGTTTTGCCACTCTGCTTCTCTGGTTTGCAGTCTGGTCTTGACACCTCCTGGGGAGGACTTCCACGATCAACTGAAATCTTCTTGCTGAGGCTCAGGACAGGGAAGCTTCTGGTCCCTTGTCTTTGGACAGTTTAACCAAACAGAAAGCTACAAAGGAAATCTGTGGGGCACCCTCACTTTCTTCTGCCCACATGGCGTATTGTTAATGTATATGCATTATACCCATTCCCACCTCCATGCCTTTGCTCCCAACCAGCCCACTCATAGACTATCCAGCCCCCTCCATGGAAGGCTCGATGGCAGAGTGTGTGCTATTAAGCAGGAGGATTCTAAGTCTGCAAGTGATCTTCCACACTCTATTGAACAAAGTAGACCACGGAGCAAGTGCCTCTCAGGTGGCCTGCCTACCACACCTCTTCTTCAGCCCCAGGGATGGCCATCAGCCCTCGGCAGAGCTTTCTCTTCCTCTGTTGAGTTTGGAACTCATTTCCGACTCAACCTGCCCCGTCTTTCCGCGCTTCCACCCTCCTTGGATATCCAGCACACATCATGATCTCCGGTCCTCACAGGAAGCATCAGCAGCTCCCAGGTCCTAGAGGCTCTTCGCGGCTTCTGAGGGACAGTAGGTGGGGAGGCATCCTTTCTCTTAGCATGGACGTCTGTGTGGTCTGAGGACATGTTTGCTACCCTTGACCTGGCAAGACCAAAACCTGGTGCGCTTGGGGAGCAGAGAACGGCTGGAACCCATGGCATGCCCATCCAGGACACCCTTTGACCTGTGTGGACTGTCCCCTCTCCGAGGAGGAGCTTTCCACGGCCGCCTGCCCCACGTCACAGGCATTCTGCCACAGGAGAAGGTTGAACGTGGTCTCCGTGGCTGCTCTGTGCCACTTACATCACCCGGTCAAGATCAGGCCTCTAAGCCCCTGTGCCTGGTGGGGCTTTGCAAATAGGGGGTTTGGAGAAACGGGTAGGTCTGGTTTTAATTGAAACATTGACTTCATTTCATCTCAAGAACCTGGGTCAGGGCCCCGTTTTTGTGGTGAGACAGCCTTTCTCTCAAACCTAGGCCTCTCTTGTCTCCAGGTCTTAGTTATATTGTTGCCGGCAAGTGCTGTGGGGTGTGCTAATTATGGTCTGAACTGAGCAGCAATTCTCTATTAGGGACCAATTTGTGGTAAGGAGACTTCCCTGGCCAAAGATCCCCTCTCTAATTTTGTGAACCGTGAAAATGTCTACCATTCTCTCTAATTTGATGTCTCTGGGGCCTCAGAGCTCAGGACCTTCCCACATGGAAAGGCCAGGCGAAGCCAGCTCATTTATTTTCCCGAGTTATGTCATTGAAAGCCAATTCCATTATTTATTTCAGGAAAAAAAAAGTGTGTTTTCATACACTTCATGGGTAGACATCCCATGAAATGATATATTAATTTGGAAGGGTCCTTTGAGAGCCTTGAGCGGAGACATGGCAAATAGATTACGTTTTGTGCGCCAACTCTGATTAGATCAGAGGTGCCCAGAGTAATGTGTTCCAAAGGATGCCAAGGCCCAGTTCAGTGGGGAAGGCTGTCCAGGCTCCATTCTGCCTGTTTGCCAGGAACTGGTCATGGGGCACAGTCACAAGGTGTTGCTACCCCCCAGAGAAGCTCCAATGAGAAGACATGCTCAAGATGGGGAGTGGGGGTGCAAACTAAAGGGCTTCTCGGAGATAGTGATGATTTCCGGGGGGAACGCTCATCATACAGAACACATGGGTTCAATGCCAGGCTAGTGCACAGCATATGCTGCCCTAGCCATCTCTCAGTGGAGGCTTGTATGACCTTGTAACGCTCCACAGACACGACAGGACTTCCTGGCTACTGTGACAACACAGAAAGGCCTGACCATCTCCTTGTGAAAATTCGCCCCTGTGGTCTGGTCTGCAGGTCACCCCTGGGGAGGACGCAGCACTTGTTCAGTGCACGTGGGGTGTTGGGACTGTCTGGAGGGACATGGACCACAGGACCAGTGGTAGGGCTATCGCGAGCTCTCAGTGTACATCAAAAGTGGCTCTCTGGACAGACCCTGCCCCAAGGCCACCGGAATCGAGATGAATCTCCAGTGAGTGACTCTCAAGCCAATTCCTCAATGCCTTGATGTCCTCCTCAGCCTATGTCCAGCCCGGGGCCACTCCCCACGGTTCATGTTCCTCATGAAGCAGGCAGGCTGGGAGCAGAGCCACTGCGAGGAGCTAAGGACAGTGTTCGTATGAAGTCCAGACAGACGAGGGCTATGCTCCTTCCTGGTGCTGCTTCTTGGAGCCGGTGGCCAACCAGCCTGGTTTTCCTGAGATGCAGTGTTGTTTCTTTTATTTTGAAGCGACACCTCAGAGAGCGGTTGTAAAAATTAAATGAGATGCTGTGTGTCAGGCTCCTCGCACAGCGCACAGCATGGAATTAGCACGTTCCCAGCAAACGCTTGCTATTTTTGTCATCTCCTGACTCCAGTGGAGAGCGTGTTCCCTTGTCCTGGGCCTGCGCCAAGGCAGAGAAGAACTCAAAGCCAGATTGTTGAAGAGCCCCTATGAGCCCTGGCAGACTGCATTCTGGGAACAATAGATAATAAGATTGTGGATTATTTATTTTAAGTCACTTTTCACCTTATTAAACATGGTTTGAGTGAACAACTTTAGAAATAAGTACTAAATTACAGTTTTGCCAAATGTATAACCCAGTTGATGGAACCAGTTTTTGTTTTGTTTTTTTTAATCATTTTATTGGGGGCTCATACAACTCACATCACAATCCATACATCCATCCATTGTATGTCAAACACATTTGTACATTTGTTGCCATCATCATTCTCAAAACATTTGCTTTGTACTTAAGCCCTTAGTATCAGCTCCTCCTTTTCCCCCTCCCTCCCTACTTCCCCCTCCCTCATGAACCCTTGATAATTTTTAAATTATTATTAGTTTGTCATATCATACACTGTCTGATGTCTCCCTTCACCCACTTCCCTGTTGTTCATACCCCAGGGAGGAGGCTATATGTAGAACCTTATCATCAGTTCCCCCTTTTCTACTCCACATTCCTGGGAGCACCACTTTCACCACTGATCCTGAAGGGATCATCTGTTCTAGATTCCCTATGTTTGTGGTTCTTTTCAGTACCAGTGTACATCCTCGGGTCTAGCCGGATTTGTAAGGTAGAATTGGAATCATGTTGGGGGGGAGGTGGAGAGGAGGCATTTAAGAACTAGAAGAAAGTTGTATGTTTATCATTGCTACACTGCACCCTGACTGGCTTACCTCCTCCCTGCGACCCTTCCTGTAAGGGGATGTCCTATTATCTACAGATAAGCATTGGGTCCTCAATCTGAACATCCCCTCATTTACAATGATATAATCTTTAGTTCTTTGAACCGGATACCTGATCCCTTTGACACCTCTTGGTCACACAGGCTGGTGTGCTTCTTCCATGTGGGCTTTATTGCTTCTGAGCTAGATGACCGCTTATATACCTTCAAACTTTAAGACTCCAGACGCTATATCTTTTGATAGCTGGGCACCATCAGCTTTCTTCACCACATTTGCTTATGTACACATTTGTCTTCAGTGATCATATCAGTAAGGTGGGCACACAATGATATGATTTTTTTGTTCTTTGATGCTTGATAACTGGCCAGTTTTAATTACTGCTGAGTTGTAGCAAGGGGCTGACCCCAGTCTCAGAGAGAAGGGCCCTGGAGTGATGCAATGGATTAGGGTCCTATTGACCTCTGATGTGGGAGAAAGGCTTGAAGAAAGGAAGAGGAATTCCTGCAGGAGGTTTCCAGAAACCCCAAGGGAGCATCCAAGCTCAGCACCACCACATGGAAAGGTGAGGCAATTCTCAGGTGGTGTTCCCTGAGAGCTGGACGCCTGTCCTTCCCCAGGCTGGAGCCCCAACCTTGGGGTCACAGACCAGAATGCTTTCCAAAGGTCACCCATTTTAGGCCCACCTCCCTCCCACCCTTCAATCTTTCACTGGTCTCTAATGCATTATGAGAGTAGGCGAGGAGGCAGGTGAGGGCAGTTAAGGGTGCTCAGAGACAGGTGGGGCAGGAGCGGGTTCCAGGAGGCAGAAGGTTGAGTAGAAGACCTATGTCAGAAACCGTCTGCCTGGGTTTGATTTCTGGCTCTGCGGTGCCTGTTTTGCCATCTGTTCACAATAATAGTGCTTAGTTACTATGGTCTTTCTGAAGATAGGAGTTACGGATATAAGTGCATGGAACACGGCTGAAGCCAAAGAAGCATTCTTCAGTTCATGTTGGCCATTGTTATTGTTCTTAATACAAGGGATGGGGTGGAGTGGGGGGCTGTTAAGAAGTGGGACAGCATTCCAAATTCTGCAAGGGATATGGAAACATGCACAGACCCTTGTTCTTATGCCTCCCCTGCCTCAGGGTCTCTGCCCTGAGCCAAGACTGAAGTAGACTCACAAGTGGTGTGGATAGACGTCTATAGTAAATAATAGGGGGGTCTGAAGGGACAGGGCAGAGGAAGCCACTGGTATAACACACAGGAATGGTGCTTCCAGAGTATCCCCACCCCTCTATTTAGTTCCTTCTGGATCCCCCTAACCACAGCTCAGCAGAATGTGGTGGTTTCTAAGGTTTTTGTCACTGAAGACATGATAGTCGAGCTGAGGTTAAATGACCACGGTCACAGTGCCATAAGAGATCTGCTAGGTTTCAGACTGTGGATGGGTGAAACTTGAGATGTGTGTGATTTCTGCCACCACCACCCCTCCCTGTTATTCAAGAGGATCCCCATGGCCTTGCCCACAACACAGCTGCCACCATGTCCCTCGATGTGCCCACTGCAGAATGGGGCATCCACGTGTGGACACAGAGTGGATCAACCACCAGGCAGCAGTTTTCCCATTAAGAACACATGCCTGCAAATGATTCTCATCTCGGCATGGACAAGTCCTTTGAGGGTATTGTTGTCATTCCATGGAAGGGAAAAGAAGGTGGAGGACGAAGAAGAAGAAGGAGAAGAAGAAGAAGAAGAGAAAAAGCGTGGCCCTTATTATCTTAGTATGGGTGCAAATATTATATGGAAAGGCAGATAATGAATCGGATACTCAGATTTTAGAGCTAACCCCTGGTTGTGTCCTTGACTGTGTGCTGTTGGACAAGTTCAGTCCCTTTCTGTGTGGTGCAGATTTTGTGTTGCAAACCAATAACACAAACTCACTGCCATCGAGTGGAGTCCAGCTCTTTGCGAGTATGTGACGGGATAGAACTTCCCTGGCGGTGGGGCGGGTGGGGGGGGGAGGGGAGGGACTCAAGACCGTTGCTCTTGACTGAACACCACATTGCCTTAAGTGGTGGTGCGATGCAGAGAACCGCAGAGAAATACCTGTCCTCGCAGGACCCAGGCTCAGCCCCAACATTTCAGTTTTAGATGATGTCAAGCCAGTTCCCACGCACGGTGACCCTGAGCTCAGCAGCACACAGCACTGCCCAGCCCTCTGCCAACCTCACCATCTGCCATGCCCGACCATTTGTTGCAGTCGTGTCAGTCAGTGTCCCTTATTGAGAGTCTTCCCCCTTTTTTCCTTTCCACGGACCCTCAGCTTCACCAAGAATGACGTCTTTCTCCAGGTCCCTCCTGTTTAGCTGCCTAAAGGATGTGGGACCAAGTTTGCCATGCTGGCTTTTCAGGACCATTCTGATCGGATCTTTCCCAAGGCAGCTCTGCTTGTTTTGGGGGCTGCCCATGGTATGGTTGAGATCCCTCTCCAGGGATACAGCTGATAAGGAAAGAATCAAATGGAGCAGGGAGCCTATGAGACAGTCAGCAGTGCTAAGGAGAAAGAGAACCCAGAGAAGAGCAGAGGGGTTCTGACAAGATAGCCCAGGAAGGCTGGTAAGCGAGGTGATGTTGGAATCAGGACCTGACAAAAGATGCCATTTTGGCATCTGGAGAAAGAGTAATTTTGAATGAGTGAACAAATGAATGGATGGATGCTGTTGTTGTGTGCATGCAAAGTGGCCATCATGTGTGTGAAACATTTAGGCTCAGAATCATGACTGGCATGTTGCCCTATTCCTGGCTCTCTGAAGAGGCATTTTTCAAGCCACAAAGAAAGGAAGACCTGAGAAAGCTCCTGTCATCTTGCTCTCTGACAGTGTTCCACAGGACCGCTCTCGGGCTGCCCAGGGACCTCGGAAGACTCATTACCCAGGCATGGCTCAGAGTCATGGTCCTTGGCATCAAAGTTTCTACATACTTCTACATACAGTTTCTACATATTGGTGTTTTAGATACTCTGTTCTTCCAACAGCCCCAACAGTGATGTTCCCAAGGCAGGTACCATCGTGGCATTGTGGCCTTTACCTCCATGACAAAGGGGTCTGGCATTTCCAGAGCAGTTATTTTTGTGTCAGGCATTAGACTATTTTTTTACATCTGACCCCACCTGTAGGTGAGCATCAAATTGATGACAATGTGATGGATGAGCTAGGCCCCTCCCCCTAAAGGTATGCAGGTAGATGGGTAGGCAGGCAGGTAGGTAGACAGACAGGTGGGTAGAGGTCATTGAGTCCACTCTGCCTCATGCACACCATCACAAATCATCCCTGGGTCCGGTCTGGGTCTCTGGATGACCAGCGTGTTTGAGTCCTTGGCACGCAATTGTGCCAGTCCATCACCCTCGCTGGTGGGCCCTCTGCTTCAGCAAGCATTGGTAATCCCCACTCATGATGACATACATAGCTCCAAAGCAAGTGCGTCAGGCAGTGTTCTGTGGGGATTCTCCAAGTTCTCACTGGCCAGTTTGGGGAAGTGGATTTACCATGCCTTTCTTCCCAGTTTGTTTGAATCTGGACACTTCCTTGAAGCCTGCTCTCCAACAGTGGCCCTGCTAGGTTTCCAAACACCAGAGGCCTCCCATCTAGCATCCTAGCAACCTGTTGCCTACTGCAGCAGGACCCTTGGCAGGTACCATAGGAGGGCGGGCACTCCCATGCAGGAATGAAGAGGCTGGGTGGAGCTTCAGGATCGCCACTTGTCCAGAGTGACAGGGGGATAAGTGGCCCTCCTGGGCTAAAGCCTGCTTCTTCTGTGGCTCAAACACTTGGGGCAGTGTGTCCCCAAGTGGGGCACCACCTGAAAGGGCCAGCCCTGTATGTGGTTGGCTTGAGGAGGAGTTGACGTGAGGGAGCCAGGCACAGATCTGTCCATCCTGAAAATAGGCCCACAAGACCAGGGCGCCAGGCCCAGGGAGAAGGGAGCTATGATTGTTCCCACACCAGACACAACTGCTCTTTATCTGGCAGGCCTGGAGGGTTGGGCAGGGTCGGGCCCAGGAAAAGGCTGACTCATGGGGAGGCCAGAGCCGCCTATAGAGAATGACGACTGGCAGAAGCTGAGTTTGCCCCCAGCAGTGTATACTCTGCATAGTCTGGGCTGAATCATGTGGCAGACAAGTAACTCCTTTCTTTCCCTGTCCCATGGAGGTAGAAGCACACCCTGCAACAGAAGGAATCTTTTGTGTTGCTTTTTAAGGGAAACAAGGGAATAGGGTGGAAATGCAAACATTGCTCCTTCTTTAGGAAAGGATGCTGGGGTGCTGGGCACTGTTAGCTCCCCGCCAATTCCAGAGTCCCTTTATTAGGGTAAAGTGACTAGACATCCCGCGGCGTTTTAAAGTTAAAATAAATATATCACAATGCTATTTTTGCATTCTATGGAAATTTTTCTTGCTCCATATAGACCAAATTTTTAATCAAGAACCCCGCCCCCCAGTCAATAGTGTCCCGCTTAAAATCTGGTCACTTTACTTTAAGGCCACTGAAGTCCCCAGAAAGGTTTAAGGTCACATTTCCCTTGCCACTGATGGACATGCAGTGGACTTGGTAGGGAGTCTGAGGGCAGTGCTTCGAAGGCCTGTGAGGGAAATCGTCAAACAAAAGGCTAGACTTTCAAATATGTGGCCAGGCTTAGATGCCTGGGGCTGCTTTCCCATGGCTTTGAAAAGGAGCAGCCCAGACATCTTGATGTGCTAAAATCCATCCAAAATGTAAGCCCTGGCTGAAGGTGCAGCAGGCCCACAGGCACCACAGCACCATCTCTCCTCCCACCCAGAGGGAGGCCAAGAGTCAGACATGTGTAAGTAGAGCGCCGGTCCTTCCACTCTCCATGAGGGACGCACAGCCTTCACTTTCTCACCATTCCCTGGGCACCGGTGAGATGAGGGGTCTATGGTCTCACGTCTCACCATGACCATGAGGCTCTCTGCCTCATCACCGTGACCGCCACCGAGGTCTCCAGAAGCAACTGGCAGTGGAGGTGGAGGGGGTGGGGGTGGGGAGGGGAAGGGATCATGTTTTTCCCTTCTTTGTTTCTACCACATGTGTTTTATTTTGGATGTCCCTCCTGAGAGAGGACACCCCCAGTGAGGTCCACAACCTCCTTCCAAGTGCCCTGTGACTCCCCCTGACGAGGCTTGGTGGTGGCCCTGTGTCTGGGCCCTTGAGGGCAGTCAGGGGGTTCCGTTCAAGATGAGCTCCCTTGCCCGAGAGTCTGCATGCTCAAGGTGAAAGTCCTGTAAAGAGATTGATCTGGCCTACCACCGGAGCCCGCGTGCCTTTTAATTTTCTCTTTTATCGATCAATGGCACTGCTCCCTTTTCTCTCCGTGCTTTGCAGGCTTTTATTAGCATTGAAATCCCCACTCAAGGTCCCCGTCCTTTGAAGTCTCCCCCATACAGCACGAGCACCTCACTCCCTGGCAATCAATCACATACCACCTGGTGACACAGCTTAACGATGGCCATGGCCACCTCGGCACAGAGTCCATGTCTTGTGACACAGGTGGACTATTTTCATTACATCCAGAGAGTACCCTGTGAGGAGGCAAGCCCCCCTTTACAGCGAGGAAAGCCAGGCGCCATGCCGTGAGGTTAGGTGCCCTCATCAAGGCCCTCAGCTCTGAACACTTACTTTTTTTAAAAAAAGCAAAACAAAAAGCAAGCTCTTCATCTGAAGCAGCAGAGGAAAAAAGAGTCAGGAATTGAAGGAAGAAACCAAAATCCTATCTGGTTGCTTCCTCTACCATAGAGTAGAAGACCTTGATGGGACCCGGTCATCATTGAGGGATACTTTGATCAGCTATTCGATAATGTAATCTTGATCAAAAGGGTGGATATGTGGAACAGGCTTAAAAATTCTCAGTGAAATACATTTCAGCAAACTATCGAGGCCAAATGAGCCCTTGAAACATTTGCCCTGAGTTAAAAAATCTTAAACCCAGACTGACCCTTGAAGTCATCTTTGGACTAGCAAATAGCTTATTTTAAACGAATCAAGTACTTGTGCTCTGAACATTCTATGCCTTCAAGAATTACCTGCATGAGCTCCAATTGACAGCGGTGACTCAAACAACTAGATGAGAAGCTTGGGGTAGTGAGTTTGCAGTAATGGCAGTGCAGTGATCTGGAAAAGGTGGATGGAAATGTGACTCAACTTGAAGAAGGTAACTCTTGTCAATGAGCTGCATGTGTAAAAACAGTTGACGTTTTTATGTTTATATATTCATATATGCTTACATACATATGTATATGTTATTGGGCCTCATCCCCAGTCTCGGAGGCAGATCTAGGTGGACCTGAGAAATACCCCTTTGGCCCTGTTCCCATTTGTCAAGGTGCAGCCCCAAACACATCTTGACTCTGTTATTTACCCATTGCTTGGACACCTGTAACTCCTGAAGACACCAGAGCATCATCTGTGAGAGGACAGAAGAGCGTCCCCGTGAGGTGACAGTGCTCTGTAGGCAGCGCATCGCCAGCAAGCTCGTCTACAGCACTAGGTGTCAACAGGCATTGCCTGTTCAAATAATCCACCTGCAGAGAGAGACCCATGTCCCCGGCCAAGTCTGCCCTTGCTCCCGGGAGGACTGGGCTTCTGCCCTTTGATTAAGACACCCTTTGCACAAGCACCCTGACTTAATTCCCATAGCATGTTTCCAAAGTACCGCACTTATTGATGTATTTGCTTTTTCATTGTAAGAGAAGGAACCCGAAGCAAAAAGAGTGTCCATCGCTTCCCCAAGGTCATCCAGCTAAGAAAGGTGAAGAGCCCTGCTGTCAGCCCAGCAGTCTGTCTCTGCTGCTCAAGCTTCTTACCACTACCCCGTGCATAGCACCTGGCCCTTCGTTGGTCCTGAGCACACCTTCTCTCCCACCCCCAGCAAGGCTAAGCAGGAACCATCCAAACAGACCCAGAGACTTGTTTTCTAGTGCATAGGCTGATTAACCAGAAATGACGAGAAGATGACTGTTTCATGATTGAAGCTTGAAAATCACATGCTTGGCTGCCCCTTCTGATAGCAGGATGGCCTCGCGGGAGGGGCTGTTTCTCTTTACACTTCCCTGGCACTGAGGTTTATCATTTGCTCAAGAGGAGGGTGCTTGAAAGAGGACTGTGGGCTGAAGGCACGGAGGAGGCAGGCTGTGGGTCAGTAATAAAAGTAGAGAAAGGTTTCCAGCTCTCCCGCTGAGGGGCTCCAGAGTCTGGCCGGCGGGAGGGGCAGAGGCACAGCCTGAGGAAGGGCCAGTGATGGACAGGGCGGGAGTGGAGCAAATGGTTTCAGCCTGACTGGGTAACTGAAGCCCAGAGGGCGGGCAGCGGGAGAATTCCAGCTATGTCATGGGAAATGGCTAGGGCCAGGGCTCTGATTAGCAGCGACCACAAATCCCCTGGGACCCAGCCAGGGGTCAAGAGACTGGGGCACCACCGGGCAGCCTAACGGTTACCGTATTTTATTGTCAGAGAGGGAGGGACTGTTATCCTTGGATGTGAGGGCTGGCACTGCCAGGAGCTGAGGGCTGGGTGGGGACGTGGGAGTGAGAGGCGAGCTAGAAAAATCCGCTTTTCATTCCAGGGAATGTAGAGGAAAGAGCAAGCCAGGCTGCACTTGCTTGGCAGACTCTCAAAGCTTTGTTGGCCACCACATGTCTGCCCTTTCTTCTCTCTGTAAGGTGAGACATCAAAGTCTCCCCTTCCCATTCTAGAGATCTGAAAGGGAAACATTGACCTGGATCCTTCAAAGTGTAGGTGGAATGGGACAATGAGGCCTTTTGGAGCAAGGCTTTTACATGTGAGCTACTATGGGCCGCGTGTTTGGCACCTTGGGCCTGGAGCTAAGCCATGACACACGGACAAATCCACCTTCCGAGTAAGTGAGCTCAGTGTTACGGCCCATTCTGAGTTTCCCTGGAAGGACGGAAGCCTGTCACTTGATTCATTTTTTTAGTTTGTCTCAAATCCTGTATGAATGTTTGCAGAATGGATGGAGGATGTGGAATAGTTAAGATTGTGTGTCAACTTGACGGATGAGTCATGACTCTCAGTGGTTTGATGGTTGTAGTATCGTCTCTCACACACACACACACGCACACACACATGATGGCATCTAATATAATGTAATCACTCCTATCAGGGGCAACCTGTTGCAAGGGATTTTTCTCAAAGGTGTGGCCTCCCTCTAACATATATGGACCCTCTGGGAAAGCTCTCTGCTTGCAGTTTTTGCTTATTCTAGATTTTACATGCAGCTTTCATCATCAGCCTTGTGATTCTTGTTACTGGAGCCAGTAGTTGTCCATAGTACCTACTGGTCTTGGGATTCACCACCATCTTATCTGCTGATCTTAGGTTTGTCAGACTCCAGGGTAGCCCATGAGCCAGCTCACTATATATGGGAGTCAGATGTTCGATAAGTAGATAGATAGGTAGGTAGGTAGATTGATATATTGATAGATAGACTTTTAAATTTTCAAGGAGAAATTACATTATCTTGGAATTCCATTTCTCCATGAAATTTTTGAAGTCCCCTTGTATAAAGAACTGTGCTGACTTGCTTCTCTAGAGAACTAGTCTACTAAGAGGAAAAACGGATAAATTAATAAGTATTATACTGAAAAGAATAGTAGACTGGAAAAAAAAGAATCCCAGTTAACACTTTAGAATTGCCTTCTGAAAATGCTTTCTTGGGAGACGACCCTGGTCTGGTATGGCCATGGGAGGAGGTCTTTCCGTCTGGATAGAAGGCAAAAGGCCCTGCTCTTTGGTTTGCTTTTCTGGAGAAAAGGTTTTGAGATCGTCCCTGACATCATGTATGTGACTTTTTAAGAAAAACACTATTGATTCTCATTTTTATGATTTTATGTATCTCTTTGTTAGTTCTGTATATGAATGGAAAGATAATGGAATTTTCCCGTGAACATTGGGAGGCTCCTGGTGCTCCAAATTACAGTATGGCATACAATTTTTTGATGACAGTATTCTCAGCTATTCACTTGAAAACTTCAGATCTTTACACCAGTAGGTCGCTTCATCTTTCTCCTGTAGAGCAGATGGTGGATTCAAACCGCTGCCCTCCTGGTTAACAACTCAGCTCCTATCTAACACCTACACACCACCAGCACTCCCTGGGCACAGTGACGGCTGACTCATTTTCACCCTGTAAGACAGGGTAGAACTGTCCCTGTGAGTGTCTGAAAGTATAACTGTTTACAGGAGTAGGAAACCCTAGCTTTCTCCCTCAGAGCAGATGGTGGTTTTAAACTGCCAATCTTGCAGCTCGCCACCCCAAGAGGAACCAGTCCACCACTGGGGCTCCAGTGGGTTCAATGACAGACACATAGCATTTCTTAGTAAACTCTTTGGCCTCATTTAGAATTAGGCTTCACTGCAAAGAACAGAAAGCCCGATAATCATAGAGCGTAAGCAAAGCAGAGGTTTATTTCTCTTAAGTGAGGAGTTATAGTTAGTGATGCAAAAACCAGTGTGATAACCCCACCTTACCACTTGCTCAGAGGCACTAGATCATAGGTTCTCAACTTGTGGGTCGCGACCCCTTTGGGGGTTGAATGTCCCTTTCACAGGGTTGCCTGATTAATACCAGTAGCACAATGACAGTTATGAAGTATCAATGAAAATAATGTTATGGTTGGGGGATTGCCACAGCACGGGGAACTACATTAAAGGGTTGCGGCCTTAGGAAGGTTGAGAACCACTGTTCTAGATTGTTTCTCCACACCGTGCTCCATTATCCTACTATCATGGCCTCATCCTGATGGTCTAATTTGGGAGGGGTAATTATTCCTTACTGTGTTAGTCCAGGTAGACGAGAGAAACAAATTCATAGACATGCATATGGATATAAGGGAAAGGTTTATATACAAGAGGGATGGAACATTGAGAAAGCATGCCAACCCAGTGCAGTACAAAGTCCTAAGTCTGATATTAGCTCCTATGTCCAATACCAGTCTATAAAGTCTCCTTCCAACTTACGAAGCACGTGCAATGACACTAGGGCAATCACAGACCAGTAGGTGCAGAATCTTGTGTATCCAGCTGGAGTAGAAAAATCTCAGCACTAGCAGGGATCTCTCTGTGGCTTCTCTGGCTCCAGGGGTCTGGTTCCATCAGGGCAAACCCATGTGGTTTCTCCTCCGGTTCCTCCAGTCTCCAGGAATCAGGATCAATCAGCACTGTCATCTCATCTTATCAGTAGTTCATCTCCAGGAGAGATTGAGTCAAGTCTCTCTTCTCCAATTGGAAAATACCTTGAGACTTTCCAGAATTCTCAGGAGAAAACCATGTCCACACAGAGGTCTTATTGGCTATCTCCAGATTAACAGGCTAGACTCCACTCCTACATCAAGAAATTGACATCAAGTACATGACCACCACACTTAGGTTTTCTGAAGTGAGAGAATGAAGGAAAAACCAAAGGGAGAGGGAGGACATGCATGTGCTTTTTAAAAAAGGCAATTAAATAAATGTGGTTAGTGGCTTTGTAAAGGAAGTGACCACATTTCAGTTTTGCTTATACTTCATTAGCATACACTGGATAATTTTTAATAGTTGACTTCATCTATCTCTGCTTACATCTGTCATTTTATTTTTGCTTTCTCTTCATTCTCTCTCTCTCTCTCTCTTATTATTTTTTTTTTTTGCATTTCTCTTCATTCCCTCTTCCTTTGAGCATTTGCTAGCATTGCTTCTGATTTATCCATTGGGCTCTTCCATGCACTTTTTATAGCATTTCAGTGGTTGCTCTGGGTAGTATGGTATAGATACATACTTTATCACTGTCTATTTGTGTCAACAATTACCACCTCAAGGGAAGTGTAGAAACTCACTACCTCCTTTTATCCCCTGTACCCACCTCATTTAATTGTTTTAAGAATTAAGTGATAATGATTGCTTTAGCCGTAAAACACAATTTAGAAAGCGTGAGAAGAGATAGAGATAGTTGCCCATATTTTCACTCTTTCTGTGATTATACCCGCCTGCTCCCCCTGTGCATTTCTAATCTGTGAAGACTCCTTCCTTTATAATTTCTGTTTTGGTTTGACAATTTTGTTTCCCCATTCTTTTAGGGGGAGTCTGCTGGCTATAGAATCTCTCCTTTGGGTGCTTTTAATTCTGACAATGCTGTGATAGTCTCTTCATTTTGAAGGATACTCTTCCTGGACATAGAATTCTAGATCGACAAGTCTTCACTTTGGGCCCTTGGGAAAACTATATGCCTTCAGAATGTCTGATGGGAAATCTCATGTCATTTGAGTTTCTTTCTCCCTGCATGCCAAGTGTGGGACTCTTACCTCATCTCTGAAGATTTGACTTTTCATGATTGTTTTGTCTCCAGAAGTTTGATGATGATGTGTTGGGGTGAGTATTTCTTTAGCTTAATCTTGTCTAGGTCTGTTCATATTCTTGAATTTCTGGGTTTATGTCTTTTATCTTTGGGGAACTTTTAGACATCGTGTCTTTAAGCATTGTCTGTACCACCCTCGGGATCCATGGTGGTCGGGTGCATGACCGGCTGGGCTGCTCACTGTGAGGTCGGTGGTTCAAACCTATCAGCCACTTTGCAGGATGAAGTGTGACCGTTGGCTCCTTTAAAGATCTTCAGCCTCAGAGGTCCTGAGGTGTTGGGGGGGGGGGGGGCAGTTCTATCTGACCTGGAGGGACCTGACTGACTAACCGTGGGTTTCGGTTGGGTTCATCTTCTGTCTAACCTCCTTTTAACTCTCCTATGACATGGATATTGGCACTCCACAGATCTGTGGTGCAATGATCTCAGTATTGGGTTGATAGTGGGAGAAAGATGAGGCTGGCTGGCTGCTTCCGTCAAGATGTGAAGTCTTGGGAATCCTGTGAAGTCATTTAACTGTGTCCTTTAATAAGCTTACTGTCCTCTTGGGTCAACTTGACCGCAGTGAGTTTATTCATGACCTGCCCTCTATTTTCTCTCTAGTTTTCAAATCAGGTTGATTTCATTACTCTGTCTTCAAGCTCAGCGATTCTGCCCTCTGTCCTCTCCATTCTTCTGTTGAGCCCACTCATTGTTTTATTCAGTGGGTCTTTGGTTTGGTTTGGTTTTTAGGAAATTTCCATTGGGGTTTTCCGTTGTTTATTCTTTTTCTCTGCTGAGCTGTTTAAACATATCTTCAGGCATTTTTCTTGATTGTTCACTGAATATTTTTTGGATGGCTGCTTTCAAATCTGTGTCTGGGTTGCATCGTCTCCTTACTTGTCCTATTCTGACATTACCCCTGTGGAGTTGGAGACTGGGGTCCTTTGGTGCCGGCTGGTTGTACAGACAAGTCTAGGCTCTCTCCTCAGCCACTGACGGTCTTGGGACAGATGCTGCACGCTTGTTTCCTGCGGAGGTTGGCTCCTTGTCTGGAGTAGAGCGCTTCTCTTCTACAGGTTTTCTCTCTGGAGATAGACTTCCTCTTCCCTGCTGATTGGGAAGGTTTGTCACCTGTGCCCATTGGCGTTTGGTGGTTTTTGGCTTCCATAACACCAGGTCCAGACTCTATGAGGCACCAGCACAAAACAGAAACAATGTCATAGGGCTCCAGGTCCCTGGCTCAACTAATATCTTCTTTCCATCTTTGAGTCGACTGGTATTTATTTTAGGGCATGCACAGAGTTTGTAGTTGTGTTTCATGGCAGAGAAAAGGACATCTGCTCTGATCCCAGTCGTGGAAGTCCTGTAAGATGGCTTTGTAAGCAGTTCATTAGAAAATGCAATAGCCTGGCATGGCGGGCTTGAGCCATCGATGACTTGTGCCCTATGACGTCTATCTATAAATCTGACGAGCAATAGCCTGATAGCATTTAAACGGTTCTGCCTAGCGGCTCTAAGGAACAGGCAGGGAGATAGCCTCACCCAACTCCTGATGGACAGTAACTGCTCCGAGGAGGAGATAATCCAGCAAGGGACAGAGACAGACATCCAAACATCCTTCCACCTCCAGACGCAGACAATGCTCCTCTTCCCATCAACCTCATTTCTGCTGAGCAGGGAAACTGTTGACTGACACTAGCATGCCACTTGTCAGCTTAACCAGTGAGGGTGGGGAAAACACTGGAGTGAGAGAGGAGATCTATGTGTCCCTGTGTATATACGCACGCACACACATGCACACACATACACACACACCATGCCCTCCACAAGATCGCTGTCCTGGAAGAAATTATGTGTCCAGAAGTGTCCACTTAATTTCTTGATACAGAAGGGAATGAGGTGGAGAAAAAGTGGCTTGCTTTTCCTTTAGCAGCCAGGAGAATCAACTGGGAATTAGAAAAATGAGCCTTTTTAGTTCCCAGTTTGTTTCTTGTGGCTAAACGCGTGCGCTCAAGCCTGGCCAAGACTGTGAGGGTAGTGCAGGCTCAGGGACACTGGGCTCTGTCCCTTCTGGGGTCACAAGGTTGTACCTGCACACAACAACACACACAGCCACAGCCATGTGCCTTCTGGTGTATGTGTGCGGCCACTTCCCTTAGGGTAGCAGTTCAAAACTACCAGGTGACCCACAGGAGGAAGCTATCTGCTCACTGAAATATTTGCAGTTTCAGAAACTGGAAAGCGCAGTACTATCCTGTAGAAACAAAAGCAGAGAATTTGGTTTGAGGTTTGGTAGTCAAAGACACGTGAAAGATACTATGTTACAAGAAGTTAAATTCTATGTTATTTCTTCGCTGTTGTGGGACTCCACAGAGCCTTGAAGATGCTGATACGTATTATCTAGCCCTAGTGTTCCACACCTTTGCTTGTGACTAGCATTCCTGGGAGGCCTCCTGAAAGCAATGGGACTGCAGACAAAACTGAGCATTGCTCAGCCTCATGGAAAGGATTAGTGATTGTTCGTCTAACAGAGATACACAAGCGAACTCTGTTCCCATCTGTGACCCTCTGTGTGTGATGATGTTGTTGTTTGTTGTTGTTGTTGTTGTTGTTGTTTTAAACCAGAGGTCATTCCCATGAGCCACTGGGCAAACCTGCATGTGAAGCTTCCATCAGATCCAAGCCTTACCCCAGACTCTCACCCCAAGATGCTGCCTTGGGTTTCCTCTAAAGAGCCACTTCCTCCACCTGACACAGGAGACCAGGCCACATCTTCCTTCCTTCCCTCAGTCCCCACAGGGCGTCCCTATTTGAATGGAGGTGTTTGCTTCTTGAGGGACTGTTTGTGTGGGTGATTTGATTTGACTTTGGAAGAAAGGTTTAAACCTTTAGCAGCTTGTGGATCATTGGTGCTTCTAAAACCATAATTTGAGATTCCAGTGGCTGGTGATGCCCCATTATGTAACTTGGGCCAGAAAAAGTCACTGATCACAATCAGGTGCAGACACCAGGGTGGTGACTGTGGTGTGAACAGTGTCTCTTTGTCTGGGTAGGAATGCAGCCTCCCAATGCTGACCCTGGTGATAGGGAAGACCAGGTTGTGTCGTCCTTTGTCGGGGCAGAGAGGTGGGTGTGTTTTGCAAATTGGCCCTTATCTGACTCTCAGACACAGCCGTTGATCAGCTCAGAAACCAGCTGCCAACAGTGGACTCCCCAGAACTACCCCCCTGGTAATCACCATCACCAGCTCAGGTGACACTGGTATGGCAAATGTTTGTCTTTAGCATGCCGCTTCTATTTGATCCAGAGAGCCAGGTCTTAAATGGTTCCCTCTGCTCAGGGTCCCAATTAAAGCATCTCCTCAGCTTTGTCAAGGCTCTAACTTAATCACACCACACTTACCTTATCTGATCCTCCTTTGCCATTTGCTCCTGGATCCCTGATGTCTTCTAAAATCCCCACCCACCACAATTCAGCAATCGCTCACTTGTGTTTCAAAGATACCAGGTGCAGTGCTAGTCTTTATTGGTGTGAGGTGTTATCAAGCAGGAACTCGTGGGCAACTTTGAGATTCATTGTCAAGTTTATGTATGTATGTATTTATTTAATCTTTTTCTTGGGGGCTCATGCAACTCATCACGTCCATTGTATGCAAAGCACGTTTGTGCATCTGTTGCCCTCATCCCCTTCACAGCTGCCTGATGATATCTTGACTTTATGCCGGAGGAAACGGAGGCACAGAATGGTTGAGGAACATGGGCATGTTTGTACAGCCAATGAAGCTCTGCCACAGGGATTTGAAACCAAGCAGCCTGACCTCAGGGCTTGTGTTCCTACATCTGCGACCTTTTCCCTTCCACATGGCCTTAATCCCTCAGTGCCGGGAGCCATATGAGCAGGGAGAAGGGACTGAGCTGACTCCTAGCAGTCTTTGACAGCACCAGAGTCCAGGCAGGGGAATGTGTGGCTTAAGGTGGGTCCAAGATATTGTTACCCTGGGTGGTACAATGAGGAATAATGGGAGTCAGACAGTGTGATAGAAGAGTTGGGCATCTGTGCTGTTTAGAGGTCTGGAGGAAGGTTCTCAACCTGTGGGTCTGGATCCCTTTGGGGGTCAAATGACCCTTTCACAGGGGTCGCCTGATACATAACAGTAGCAAAAGGACAGTGATGAAATAGCAATGAACATAAGGTTTTGGTTGGGGGGGGGGGTGTCACCACCACATGAGGACCTGTATTAAGGGGTCGAGACATTAGGAAGGTTGAGACCATTGCCGTCCTCGGGGAAGCCTGCCAAGGGTTTCTGCCACCTGGGGAGGGTCCAGGACTACACCAATGAAGATATGGCTGAACCAAGTGGTTCCCACACTGGACCTGGGCCAAAGGACACTATGTGGCACCACTAGTCCCAGCCACAACTCCAGCCACAGCCACAGCCACAGCCCACAGTGGAGACTGGGCCCTGAAGGCGACAGATGAGCTATAGCAGCAAGGTGGGACCCTCAGTCAAAGCACACCTGATAAGGGGAAGCCCCAACAGCTAAGACAACCCCAAGAGCCTCTTTGCCCCAAAGAATGATTAACTTCTCCTATTGATCCGGGATAAGATCCCCCAGGCAGAAAGCAAGCAGCCTTCTCAGGGTGGGGAATGAGGCCCAGTCTGTCCCAGAGCCAAAGATAAAATCCAGACCTGGGCGTTTCCAGAAAAAAATATGCCAAGCATCCAAATATTGTCTGACAGTCTGTTACTGCACGCCGGAAAACGGCAGCCTTGGGTTTTGCAATACCACCTAGCCACTCGCTTAATAAAACACTGTCTCCAGCCGCCTTTTATGGGATATAATATTTGTCAAGAGAACGGGAAAGTTACAACAGGGCCTGTAAAGCGCCTCCTCAAATCCCCATGGCTTTGTAAAGTCTGGAAGTTGGATATGAAGCCTTTGGACTTCGGGGCTTGTCCAGATCTACGCAAGGAGCCGTCATGGTGTCTTGAGTTAAGTTTGGGGCTGTGAAAAGAAAGGTCAGCGGTTCAAACCCACTAGCTATTCTGGAGGAGAAAGATGAGGCTGCCTGCCGCAGTCAAGGTTCTCAGTCCTGAGAACCCAAGGAGCAGCTGCCCTCTGTGTGATAGGGCCAACGCCTGACAGGGCCCCTGTGCGCTGGAGTGGACACGGCAGCCGTGGGGGTGGTTTGTGTTAGGCAATGGCCATTTACTCTAGACTCGACTATGTTTGGGCCCCTTGTCAAATGTTGAAACCTTGCTCTAAGTGAGGTGGGAGGGATGGGTGTGCTCCTGTTCCCCCCCCCCACCGCCCTCCCGCGATCCACATAAGGTCAGGGGGGGCAACGCAGCTTGAAATGAGGCAGTTTGTCAACCTTCAGCTCTGAGCTCTGATCCAGCCTGCAGCAGCATAAGCATGTGGTTTCTTATCCAGGCCCACGCCATAGGAAATATGAATTTGACTGATATCAGGGAACTTGGTGGGGACAATGGAGCCTTCTGAAGGTATTTTTAGAGTGCTTTTAACATGGAAAACAAGCAAACCAAAAAAGGGCAAGTGCCACCTTCTATGGACCAGGAAGCTGAGACTGTCTCATCGCTGAACCAGGCAATGCCTAATCTGGGGGAGGCCCTCTCTTAAAAGGATCGCAAACTGAATGGTTCCCAAGAAAAATGTATGCTCTCAAAGTTCTAGAGGCTAGGCGTGTAAAGTCAAGGTATGGACAAGGTTGATACCTGCCGAAGGCTCTTTCTCAGAGTCGCCTGGGCTGGCACTCCTCGGTGCTCCTTGCTGGGCATCCCTTCAGCTTTGGCTTTGACTTCTCAGGGCTTTCCCTTTGGGTGCTTCTCTGTGTATCTAGGTTAGGACCTTACCTAAGTCTGTAGGAACTCACAGCAAGGCAACGGCACCGCAAAAAGTCTTTCCAAATATGGTGCCAAAGCTAAGACTTCCGTGTCTCTCTGGGAGGAGGCATCGCTCAGCCTCAATAGCACCTTTGGCTGTCCCCTGGAGCGTGCTCTCCTGCCCCATTCCTCTGTGGAGGAGATTAGGACACTCACTCACAGAGCCAGGGAAGGAAAAGGTCGCTCCCTCCCCATGTGCATGTGACTTACCAGATACAGGGACAGATTTGTTGGCCTCAGCAGCACTGGGTACCTTGGTCAGGCCTCATAGTTCTGTGTTTTCAAGCAGGCATCTTGACATTCATGTTACATGTCTGCACAGCTTTACAATAAATGCTCAGTCCTTGTGTCCAGATAGTTGTTCATCAGCCCCTAGTGGATCAAATATTATATACAATCACTATCACCCTTAAAATGCTGGAAATAACCCTCCCTCCAAGAGCTGTCCTCTGCCAGCCTGCCCTCCATAGTTCAAATAGCTGGGTCTTTTCCGTGGATCACCCTGGAAGTTTTTGACTTGCATTTAGACATTGTGCTTCATGAAAAACACTTCTTAATCCTCAGCTGCCTGAGAAAATATCTGAGCTCCAAGAGCCCCACGGGTTGGCCAGCCCAAGCCTCCCTTTCCATGCTCTCTGGGGCCCGTTGTTTTCTGAGTGCTGTGGCAACTAACTATTTCAGTTGTTCGGGTTCTTCTCTCTCTTCACAATAGTTGAATTTCGATGTGAGTTTGTAAGGATCGCATTCCAAGTTACGGAGTTGGCACCAGGGTCAAGGTCCCCTGATTTCAAGCCTGGCACTCTGGACACCATAGTCACATGACTTCCCTTGGTGAAATTTCCCCTGGCCAAGGGAATAATCATGTTATGCTTGGATGCCTGCTGGCATAGTATTTGCTCATTGGGCTGCTAAACTCAAGATCAGCAGTTCGAAGTTGCTCTTGAGCAGAGAAAGATGGGTTTATAGCCTTGGTAACTCACAGAATCAGGTAAACCCACACTGTAAGGTGGCATGGACTCAAGGGAAGTGAGTTTGGTGGGGGAAGGGGGTTTGTTTTGGTTTAGTACAATAGTCATAATGGCAACATTTATTAAGATTGGAGCTTTGCTAAGTACTATACTCCATGTAGAGGGAGAAAGAGGAAGTTGTCTGCTCCCATAAAGATTGACCGCCTTAGGAACCCAGATAGGGACTTTATCATTGGAATCAACTCAATGGCAGTGCATTGTCTGCTCTATGTTTCTACTTTTCAAGCAATTCACAGCTACCGTTGTTCCGATTAGTTTTGTTTTATAGATGGGGAATCAGGAGGTCACGGAAAGGTTGCGCATAGGCACTCAGCTTGTTGCCAGAGTCAGGATTTGAACCCAGACCTTGGTTTCCCCAACGCCCCTGCTCTGAATCACTTTGTTCGTCTGCCTGCTTCTCAACCTGTTGCTGGCCTCTGGGCTCTCAGCCTGCTGGCGTTTTAAGGGAGCAAGCTCTTTACCCTGCACGCTCTGGCTTCCTCCTGATCAGGAGCCTGGGGAAATTGTAGGTGAGTGATTCTGCCATCAGACCCAACAAAGTCCTCAAGGAAGAAGACATGAATGCCCCTTGGGGAGCCCAGCCAGCCTACCTGTTGACAGTGCTGGCAGAGTGCTCACATCCTGTGTATGAGGGATACCTTGGAGCAAGCTCATTTGGGTCCCCCATGGGAGAGTTATCTCAGCAGTGCTTTTTCTGCTGCCAAAAAAGCTTATTCCAAACCATATTTTAAAGGGAATGAGTTCTTTGGAGTATGGCACCTTCCAGGTAAGGGGCAATTAAACTCGTTCCCATAGTACGGTGGCCAGGGCTGAGGGAAACCTCAAAAAGAGAGGGCAGGAAGTTTGAACCCAATAAAAAGGGGAGCCGGGCCATGTGGAGTAGAGGGAAGTGTATTCCCAGGCAGAGAGGGGCTGCAAACAAAGCATTTAATGAAATGACCACCTGCTGTCCTCAGAGAGAGATGGCCAGAGCAAGACAGGAGCCTCGTAGCTCAGTGGGAAGCAAGCCTGGTTGCTGAACAAGCCTGGTTACCGCTTCCATTACCTCATCTGCCCCAATGCCTCCTGCACTCAGCTCCTCTTCCCCCTGCCCATCCCTGACTGCTAACCAACCACCTGGCTTCTACATGCCAACCTGTACTGCTGCTGGATTTTCTCTCCCAGAGCTGGACTCCTCACACCAGAAAGCCCAGCTGAAGAGTATATGCGGGCCTTCTCTCTGATAGGAAGTAAAACTTTCTACAAACTGCGCGGGAATTAATTTTAATAGATGTTTCCAGTACCTCTGGCATAAGTTCAAGTGACCAATTCCCATGACACGAACAAGGGTGGTCCTTTACTCATGATAGGTCATTTTTGCAGTTGGAGCCAAAAGCAAGATCCTTTTAAAAGTCTCCATCCCAAGATCATTTGTAAACAAGTAGCTAGGGTTCTTCTTGAACCCAGAATCTGAGAGCAAACTGTTCAAGGCCACAGCACTGTAGAGACAACAAACAAAAAGCCAGAAGCCTGGTTGGTACCTACTTCTTCAACCATCATCTCACCCCCTGCATCACAGTACTTTGTAAAGCAAGGAAGTGTTCTTTTTTTGGGGGGGGGGGGGAGTGGGCATCACCGCCCTCAGGTGGTGGGAGTAGGAGGCCCAGCCTTTGCTCCCTGGAGCTGGAATTGAACCTCCAACCCAGTGGGCCACAGTCCCGCGCACAACCACTATGCCACCAGGGCTCAGCCCGGAAGTGTTCTTTAGAGACATTTTCCCATCCCAAACCCTGACATGTCTATGTGAAACAGGTGCGGGCATATGGCAGAACATTGTGCATGTGCAGGAGAGAGAGAGAAACAAGAGAATGAGAGAGACTATGAGAGAGAAATGAGAGAAGGGAGGTCTGGGGGGGGGGGCATGCGCATGTTTATGAGTGACAGAAGGTATGCCTGTGTGAGAGAGTTTGTGAGTATGCGTGAACAGAGAACAAGTGTGCATGTGTGCGTAAAAGTAGGTGAGTGTGTAAGAGACTGTTTGCAGTAGTGTATGCATGAGAGAAAAGGTGTGTGTGTGTGTGTGTGTGTGTGTGTGTGTGTGTGATAAATAAAATGGAGAAAAGGGCAGGCTCTGACTCCAGCAGCCAGGGTGGGCTTTCAGAGGGGGCAGTGGATGTGGGACAGCTGCCACTAGCTGGAGCATGGGTGGAGGCTGAGTCAGAAATAAAGGACCTTGTCTAAAAACAGATAAACAAAACAAACAAGAAAACAGAGAAAGATGAGTTACAGAGGGGTACAGATGCAGAAACCCAAACCATCATTTACGCACTGTCCTGTAGGGGCCCCGGAGATGTCAGGGACCCGATGGTCTGGCCCCGAGTGAGAGGTGTGTGATAGATACAGAGGGAGGATTTGGGGGGAGCTGTGAAGTAAGGTGGGAGAGTATTCCTTGATCCCAGTCAGGGGGAGAGACTATTTTCCTTTCCTTATTTAGACCTTTGTTTAGAGCCAAATGCCATCTGCTTTCCCGGAGAACCTGCACAGTCTCACGGCCTTGCTCTTATCTCACTTTCCATTTAACCTCTTTAGCCATTTGTGGGCCTTGCCCGGGCCAGATCGTGATGGCAGGCACACAAGACAGGGGATTCTGATGTTCCTCTCTGCTAGGGACCATCTGGTCGAGTCATTAGCTTTGAGGTCTTGAATGCAACAGGATATGGAAAAAATATCAAAAAGCCCTCGCTAACTTGCAGACTCCTATGGAAAATAGAAAGCCAAGTATTTGTTTATTTTCATTTTTCATATGCGGACTGTTTACAAGTCACGTGCTAATATTTATAGTGAGCAAGCTGTACGGGTGAAAACCGGTGGCTAGCCAGGGTGGGAACACCACTCACAGGCCGCATCAGGATTCCTGAATCCCCAGAGCCACAGTTTGCTCATTTGTAAGGCAGGAAGGCTAAAATGGGGATTGAGTGAGGCACGTGGCACAGTCCCTGTGCAGGGGGGAACCCAAGGGAAGCCTGGTTCTCCGACCTGTTGTTCCCCACTGCCAAATGGCATGCTGCTCTTCCAGCTCCGGTTCCTGCTAAGGGGATCGTCCCTCCCTCAGGTGAAGCGAATCTGTTGGGATGTGACTGTAAAGGGTAGCCCCCAGCCCCTCCTCCCTTGAGGGGACACCCCATTGCACCCCCAGATGTCCAAGCTGGCATTTGCATGCTTCATGGCATTGGTCTTTCAGCAAGTGCCACTTCAGAGAGTTTTCCCCCCTTCCCAGTCAAGAACAACCACGATCCACTGTCATCGGGTCAACTTTGACTCACCGTGACCCCCCCTAGAGGTTTTCTGAGGCTGTCTCTCACCAGAACAGGTAGCCTCATCTCTGTCTCACGAAGCACCTGGTGATTTGGAATTGCTGACCTGCAGCCTAGCAGCCTAAGGCCTAACCCACCGCTCCACGAGGGCTTCTCCCTCAAGGGCCTCGCACATCCTCAGAGAGGGAGTCTGTTTGGATTCCTAATCCCACCCCTATCCCCTCCCCCGATATGGTCTATGAGGTTGTAGACCTTTACAAGAACAGATAGCCTCATCTTTCTCCCATGAGCAGCTGGTAGGCTTGAACCTCCGAACTTGAGGTGAGGTAGGAGCCCAGTGTTTACCCAACAACTCCACCAGGACAGAAGTCATTGGTTCAATGTGGGTTGCCTCCAGCTTCCTTCAGTCTATGGAGAATGCGCAGACAGCCACTAGAGGGAGCACCAGGGGCCTGGGTCTCCCACGGATGGATTTTATTGGTGATGGATGGATAGATGTAACTGGTGCCACACACAGCGCTGCATTGTCAAATGGGTGTGTATAGAGACACGTCTATATACTATAGCAATAGAAAGCAGCACAGGAGGGCAATTTGGCCCCAGATTCAAGAGTGCAGACTCAATGGGGGAATACATATGTCTATATTCAATGACCGCAGAATCTTTGAAGGCGAAAAGTTGGTCAAATGGAGCAGAGTAGATCACAGGAGCAGAAAGTGGGGCAGGATTCAAAATGAAAAATTACCTGTGATTAAAAAAAAAAATCCCTATCGTATCCCCTGTGACTTCTTTACTTGCAAGACTGCTTACAATTATTTTACTCCCAAACAGTCCTTAACTACAAAATGACCTTCTATAAGCGTTCAAATAAAGCCCCTTAGTATCATTTCCCCCTAATTTGTCATGCAATTAGTATGATTAGGATTTCCCAGACTGTTTCTTTCCCCTGTTCCAGGAGGCTGGCTGGCAGTGACCCTCCTGTGGACTCCAGCGTTAGCAAGAGCTAGCTTCCCAGACCTGCCTCCTGCCTCTGATGAGCTGCTTAGCTCTGGGCATAGCACCGAACCTTTCTGAACCGCACAGGCTCCGCCTCTCTCCACTGGAGCGAGTGGCGCTATTTCCACAGATGTCTGAGCACGGGGCGCATGCAGTGATGAGGGACACCTATTCAAGGTATTTTGATTTTCTTTAAACGACACTGCTAATCACATCCTCAATGATCTGCCTGGGGGAGCAGCTTTCGGCATTCAGGCAAGATTTAAATGTGTCGGGTCCTCTGCTGTCACTGCTTAAACCGTGTCCGTGCCGCTACCTCGTTAAATGTTTATGAGACTGTTGGATAAATAAGTGTTGTATACAGAACATCAATGCCGTGACAACATTTGTACGATACGTAGCAGAGGGCAGGAACTATTTATACAAAACCAGCAACAGCGACGGGACAATGTGCAAAGAAAAATCGTGCGCCTGCTTGGCCATCCCTGGCATTTCAAGCCAAGGTGTTGCATTTAATTAATCTCCAGAAGGTTTAATCTCAGACTTATTAAGAGCATTATTTTGCGAAGGCAAACAACTGGCTCCGCTCCTGGCAGCAAACATGTTTATTCCAAACAGTTAATTAAATTGTGTCAGTTCCTGCCCTAGAGCTCGCAGGCTATTCTGTTTTGCTATCCTTGTGGACACTTTGTCATCATTCATTTTTATTTCCTCTCCGGCCCTTAAAAAAAAAAAAGATGCTGAACAGCCGCCCAAGTCCAAGTCCGTATGCAGCTGGGGCCTTCTACAGAGTTAAATGGGGTAGAGGCAGCCTGGGCCCTGGTTGCTGGGACTGACTCCAGGGGTAGCAGAGGAGGGGTTCGGGGAGGCAGGGGGTCCCAGCTGCATGGAAACCAGGCTGAACCACGCTGAATCTGGACATAAGTGGAAGTAGTAACTGGATCTTACGGGACTCTGGAGGGTCCTTGGAGCTTGGGAAGAAAGGGCAGCCTCACATTTTGATACTGGGAGTTAGGACAGTTGGCTTCCTGAGCTGTTAACCCCAAACCATTTCCTGGATTTTTCCCAGTTGCAGAACGGACAGGCTTGTGTCACCTTAAAGAGCACTGTGGTGCAGTGGTGACGTGATTGGCTGCTTAACTGAAAGGTCAGTCGTTTATACCCTGCTGTGTGGGAGAAAACTGTGAAGGTCTGTTTCTGGAAAGATACAGATCGGAAACCCTCCAGGGCGGTAGGGTCACTGCAGGTGAGAAGAAGGTGCCCCTAACTCAAGTCATGGTCTTTCCCATTGCCTCATGTGCATGTGAAAGTTGGATATTGAGCAAGGAAGACCAAAGGAGAACTGATCCATTTGAAGTGTGGTGCTGGTAAGAATACCGAAAGTATTTGGACTGCCAAAAGAACAGACAGATAGGCCTCTGAAGAAGTACAGCCCGGTGGCTCTTCAGCGACAAAGATGGTATGTCTCACATACCTTGGACGTGCTGTCAGGAGAGACCAGTCTTTGGAGAGAACATAGTGCTGGGTAAAATAGAGGGTCAGCAAAGTACAGTGTGTTAGTCCGGGTAGAAATTCAACTCAAACAAGCATACTCATATGTGTATGAAGAAGAGGTTTACGTATGAGAACAATTGAGGAAACATACCAGCCCAGTCCAGATTGTCCATAAATCTCATATTAGCCCATATGTACCATACCAATCTATAGAGTCGTGTACAGACTCACAAGACACATCCAATGACAGTGAACGCAGGAAGATCACAGGCCAGTGAGTGGAAGGTCTTGTGGATCCAGTGGCGGTGTGACATCTCGGCACTGACGGGGGTCCAAGTGGCTTCTCCGACTCCAGAGATCTAGTACAGCTCTGTGTCTTGTCAATGGAAAGTCTCTCAGGGGGTGGGCATCTGTCCCTCCTCCAGTGAGCTACTGATCCTCTTAGTGCCTCCAAATGAGGTCATCAAGCTGTGACCTGATTGGCAGGCTATACTCCACCCCTTCCCTCATAAGTCTCAAATGGGCAACAGATTACGTAACTCCCACAAAGAGACCCTGGAAAGGATAGGTTGACGCAGTAGCTGCAACCTTGAACTCAGGCATAGGAGCGCCCATGAAGGTGGCGCGGAAACGGGCGGCGTCTCCTTCTATTGTGCATTGGGTCACTATGAGCTGGAGCCAACTGGCAACACCTGACAACCACAAAGGAACTTTGAGAGGCCTGGGACCAGAGAGAGACATGCCTGCCTCTATGACTGAGTAGAAGTCCTGTAAACACAAGAATTGTTTCCTTGGCATTTCGTCAGCTGTTAATGTTCACAGTGAACCCCACCATCAAGCTGGGAGTGAATGCAGTGCTATTGAGCCCAGCAGAGAAAAGGAGGGCGGGGCTCTCAGTCAGCTGGAAGCAGACGAAGGTAAGGAAGGTGGAGGGTGGGGGCATGTCTGGCCTCTGCCTCACAGGAATCACCCACAGGCAGCTGTGGACTTGGAATTCTCCTCCCTTCTTTAGCCCGAAAAGCTCAGCCATCGCTTTCACCTCATTCCTTCAGGCATCTCACACCTATTGAGGATATATACCAGATTGCCATGTTTGTGTGCCAAGGACAGCCCAGAAACGCTCAGGTCCGTGGACCTCTCCAAGAAGTATGATGTCCAGGCACTGCCTCTTTGGCAAGGACCTCATCGGACTCGGGGCATGCCTTTGAGTTTCCAAGAATTTGCCTACAAGTAGAGAAACTGGGAAAGCAAGTATTATGCCCATGGGGGTATCGGGGAGAGAGACGCTCTGTGCCCTGAATACATATGCACTAGAGTAGGTGGTGGAGACCAGGGATTGACTTCAGCCCACGGCCTGGTGGAAGGACTTTATTTCAAGCCACTGTCCAGACCAGAGCAATGGGAAACGAAGCAACTAAAATCTGGTCAGTGGACAAAATCCTGGGGTGATCGGAGTTCTTTGGGGGCAGACCCTCTGTTGCAGAGATGGAAACTTCTTTGTTTAGCAGGATCGTGAACCAGGTACTAAGGGACGGCTGTTCCCCATCAACCCCAGCCTGCCCTCGGAGGGAATGTCTTCCATCCGGGCAGCAATGCCGTGCAGTCAGACTGCCTGGTTGTGTGTCCGGCCTCTGCTACTTAGTGGCTATGCCACCTTGCAGGTGTGAGTGACTTCTCAGTGCCCAAGTGTTTTCCAAACTGTGAAATAGAATCATAGCGCCTTCCTTTCTGCACTGTCGTCAGAATGAAAAACTCCTGGCTCGTGGTACAGGGAGCCTCGGTGACAGTTTAAGTCCACTGCCTGGTCCCTGGAAGAAAGACAGGCTGTCAGCTCCTGTAAAGATTTACAGTTTTGAAAACCCTGTGGAGGGTCGCCATGCATTGGGATGGACTCCATGACGGTCGGGCTGCTTTGGTTTAGTGTGGCGTGCAGAGCCTTATGGCCCTCTGCTTATCTGGTTTGGCTACGTCTCAAGAAGGCTGGTGGTTTGAAACCACTCACCCTATGGGGGGAAGTGGGAGTCTGATTTTGGAAAAGTTGGCAGTGTTGGAAACGCCCTGCAAACGTCCACTCTGACCTCTAGGACCTTTTGATAGGAGAGCCTGCAGTACATTCTCAGTATGTGTTAGAGACCACCATCACCTTGATCATCAGCTGCTTTGTTGTCAAAGCCTAGGGTTGACCAGGAAACCACAGGTTTCACTCAGGCATTGGGACGGAGCATTGCTCAGTTCACATAGAGAAGCAGTAACGTGAGGTCAGCCTCGATTGTGGGCGCCCCACAGTCAGCTGACGTAGAGTGATGATCTGCACACAGCCCTTCTGAAGTACAGAAGAGAGACCTTCCTTCCGTCCTCCCAGCCAGATACAGTACAGCAGTGAGAATGGCCGGGTGTCACCCACCCATAAGCAGAGCCACTCAAGTACAGCTGGAACAGGGAAGAAGCATCCCTGACTAGGACAGGGAATGTCTCAGACCCAAGGCCTCTGATGCAGTGCTCCTGGGAGGCTGTGTGGGACCCTGCTGTCCCACTTTTCCAAGAACCCCCATCACCAGCACCATCTTCTGCTCTAGGTCCATCAGCACTGTTCCCCAGCCCAGGGAATGGCCCAATCGAAGGCCGGTGACCCAGGAGTGTGCAGCCACTCTTCTGAAGTGTAACTCGGTCTGCTTCCCAGCCGCCTAAGGTCATTAGCTCTGCTGCAGGGGGTTAGCGGGCCCCCGCGCACGTGGCAAGACCTCCATGCACTGCTTTCCTACAAGTCTAATCACAAAGGTGTGCTTCCTTTCAAGCAGACAGCCTCATTACGTGGGTCTCCAGGGCCTTGGCCTGGGGCCCAGGCCTGCTTTGGCCTCTCCACGTGTGCACCTGAGGGGCAGTGGGACTGGGATGGTGACCAGCATGGGGCAGGATGCCACTGCTGGGAAGACCTCTGTCTTCCCCAGTCCTGGGGGGGCACCAAGCAGTCATCAGTTGTGCTTCCTCTCCATCTCCTCTCCATCCAAGGCGACAGGAAGTTCCAAATTGGACTCCAATTAACACCGAGGGAACAATGGGTTTCTTCCCAGCCCAACCCTCTGATCAGGCCTAAGGAGGTGTCATGCAGTCTTGGAAAATAATTACCGCTGTAGCCACGATGCCTCAGAAGTCAGGATCCTGCCACTATACTGCAAACAAATGCAAGCGTCTCCTTCCTCACAAGGTTCGCTGCCCTTAATTGCTACCCGGCTTCATTAAGGGGCAATTAATTTTGTGACTGCGTTTTAAAAGGCAGTAATTATAAGGTGAAGACAAAAAGCCCATGGCTGAACACAATCAGACTGGATGGAAAAGGTGCTCTCTGGCAGATTAAGGAGAGGGCGGTGGGAGGCAAGGAG
The DNA here is from genome assembly GCA_004026705.1 of Nesogale talazaci. Taxonomy (NCBI): domain Eukaryota; kingdom Metazoa; phylum Chordata; class Mammalia; order Afrosoricida; family Tenrecidae; genus Nesogale; species Nesogale talazaci. The sequence continues at coordinate 11,141 of PVJH01005689.1, read as the reverse complement.
CTCTTGGCCCAGGCAGGCGACATGTTCTTTCTTGGCTTTGCTTGTCATGTTTCACAGCTGCCTCTGCTGTGGCTGGGTCGGGGGTGGGACACAGCGGAGCAGTCCCTGCTCAGGCTACCGGTACAGGCAGGGCGCTGGACTGGGCATCTTGTAGGTCTTTGGATCTGAGGTCTTAGCCTGTGATCCTTCTTCTGGTGCAGAAGTGGATCCAATGGTCCAGCAGTCAGTGATTAGCACCTTGGGTGGTTCTCATGGCCTCCTCAAGTCACAAGGCCCTTCCCTTGAATGTCCTCCTGCGGCCCACACAGGAGCAGTTCGGGCAGGTGGATTTTGAGAACATAATGAAATGCCTCACTGTCTTGGAGGTTGGTAACCCCCGGACAGGCTGGGCAGTCGCCCTGACTCTCAGGGAAGGTCATGCTGGGCCTCATGCCATCCCCAAGCCTGGACTTTCAGTGGTGACCTTGGCTTGTTGGGGGAGCCTCATGTGCTGTCTTCCCCTTTGTGTCTCTTTATCCAGATGTTCCTTTGTGTAAGATACTGCTCAAAAGGGATGAGGGTGAGCAGGCAGGGACATACTCACTCCATTAAATAGTGAACAACAAAGCACCCTTCCCAACTACTGTCACAGTTCCGGGGCCATTAGAACTTCAATATGTCTTCTTTGGAGTGAAGAGGAGGGGTGAACAATTCCGTCTACGCCCTCCTTATTTAGGATTTCACAGAAGAACTAAAACCAAGCTCACCGCCATGTTGCCCCAGCTGATGCACAGTCACCCTGTCGGATGTGGGGTGCCCCTGTAGGTTTCCAACCTGATCCCGCTTTATGGGACCAGAGAGCCCTTTCTTTCTCCTGCAGAGCAGCTGGCGGTTTTGAGCGGTTGACCTTGGGGTTAGCAGCCCAACTTTTTTTCCGGCAAGTCACTCATGATCCGTCAAACGTTTGTCGAGAGCATTGTCGGCTCTATGCTAGGTTCGGGGAGGTGAAACGCTGGGCAGAACAAACATGGCCCCTGCCTCCTGAGAGGTTTTGGTCAGGTGAGTAAGTTAAGACATTGAGAAATAACTTACATCACGAGTTCGATGCAGTGCTCTAGGCTGGTCAGATTGTGCTTGGTGGCAGCGGGTTTGGCTGTGGTTCTTCCTGACGCGAGAGCAGAGGTTGGTGCCCCGGTGTCGCCAAAGTGATCAGGACTGAGGTGAGAAAAAGGAAGGCAAGCAGCTAACCACGAAATGCAAAGGGCAGGGATGGAGATTCTGGTGCCAGAGAAGAGCAAAATCCCTGAGTTCGGTGCACCGGACACTTTCCAAGAACTTAAAATAGAGGTCAGCAGTCGGAGGCCTTGAGCTACAGAGGGTGCATATCCCAGGCCAGAGTCAGCACAGAGGGGAGTCAGCTCTGTGGGCCTCGGATATCCTAACCATGCCACCCACTGCCCTCTCTGCTCTGTTCACAGAGGATTCTGAGACTCCCTGCAGGTGACTTCCCTAGTTGTAGAACAGCGTCATCGAGACCCTGCCATGCACAAGACTTTCCCTTAATAGTGGAGAGTCCAGCTTGGCATCCCTGCCTGCAAGTGAATGATGCTCCTTACCTCTCACACGAAGCGCTAGTGAGACCTCTGGTTTGATATTTCCATATTATCCTCCTTTGAACTGTGTGTCCATCTGAGCTTCCATGAATGCTTGCTTGCTTTCTTGAACACCTCCTCCCCTTTAAACTAATTGAACTCTATTACGTCATAGAGCAAACATGATGTGGTTAAGGCATAAACTTCTATGTCAGACAGACCTTGCCTCTTGGTCATTGGAAGAGCTCAAGTAGAGCAGTGGTCAAAGAGCTTGCCCCCAACCAGAAGGGCAGCTGATTGAACCCATCAGCCTCTCTGTGGACAGAAGATGTAGCAGTCTGTTTCCTTAGAGGTTCCGGGCACTGGAAAGCCAATGTGGGCAGCCCTACTCTGTCCTACAGAATCATTACGTGTCAGAATCAACCCAACCGCAGTGGGCTGGGTGATCCTAATCGCTAGCCACAGAAACTTGAAAAGCAATGTCTTTACCTGAAGCATGAGGATGATGTGACCTACTGCAATGGTGTTGTTTGCACCAGCGATGCAATCGATGCAATGCTTTTACCTGAAAACTGTCATTTTTTAAATGAATAATTGCAGTCTTCTTGCTACCAAATGACTTAGAACAATCTCTGACACTTAGTAGGTACACCATACATGATATTGTAGCTTCTCGGTCCTTTGTGATCTTTTAAACTCCAGATTGTATTCATGAGGACTATTTGGAGTAAAGAGTCAGAAACATGGTTTGTACAGCAAGGCGCTTATTGCCTGCAAAGACATCTACCAGCCCTTGATCCCTCTTTCTGCGTCTCAGTGCTCTTTCCCGCAGAGAACCCGGGTTCCCTTTACACGGCAAGGAAAGTGACCTTTCGCCACTCCAAAGTCAAGCTTTCCCATCAAGTGACCCACCTGGGGAGGGATGTTCTCTTCTAGTTCCAGTTTGAATGATCATAATATAGACTATCATTGGCTGTCCTTGGGACACACACCCATTACCAATAACCATGACCCCAGAATCTGGGCCGGTGTCATTGGCAGCCCCACTATAAGATAGGAGTTGAGTGGACGGTAGAAGCAGCTTCTCCGGTAGGGGTTGGGCTGGTCTGGCATGGATATGAGCACTGGGAAATCCCCTTGATTTGGTCTATGTTGAGAGCAAAACACCAACTGAACTTCCTGGTGATGTTGCCCGAGTTCACAGGGTTGGCCACTGTGCTTTGACTTGGGACCTTACTGTATTTGGAGCCCCATATTATACTCAGTCTTGGAGCTAATGAACTGCCTTGCTATTTTCTTTCTGTCTCTGGGCTGAATCCAGTGGGCAGTGACCCAACGCCCAAGTGATTTGTGAGCCCGAAGGAGGAGGGAGCGACTGATTATGGAGTCAGCAATTACTCTGCCCAGGCCCATGCCTGGCAGGGCCTTATCTTTATTTATAGCTGGCTGAGCCTCCCAGAGCCCAATTTTTGCCCTTGAGTGACTAGCGCACTGCAGTTTTAGTTCATAAAACACTGTTTGTTTATAATCCTTAACGGATTCTGTTTTATTAAAAGAAAAGGCTCCATCCAGAGCATAAATAAAGTTAACTGGTTAAGTTTTAGTTTATATTCACAGTGCGTATGGGATGGATGGGTGGAAGACTCACCACGGAATTATGCACACTCATGACCTGATTCTATTTAATAAAAACATCTTAAAAGTCTCTGAGGACTAGACAAAGCCTTTACAGTTGGACAAAAATAAGATCCTGAGATCGGCTTTGTTGCTGACTTTTGTTGTTTTTGTTTGAGTTTATTTCCATTTGTTTTGGGGATGAGGAAGCCAGCAGCATGTCTTTGTATACAGATCTGTGGATGGAGCCAGGTCAGAGCTAGGTCTATTTCTGTGTCTTTTAAAGAGGGAGAGCTAGAGCGAGGATGAGAGATGGAGAAAATCTCAACTCCAGGGAATGGAGAGGGCTTTGTGAAGTTGATGGCATTGAGCTGGATATTGAAAGGTGCATAGGACTTTGACAAAAACAGGTCAGAAACAAAGGAGTGGGAATAGCATGCATCCAGTGTAAGGATGTTTGGAAAATACAGGTTTTCTCGTGGTTGCAAGACAACAAATTCCCATGTGGCATTAGTGACTGGTGGCAAGATACAGAAGGTTTTCTCTGTGAATGAGAATGCAGTGGAGCACCACTGATTTTTTTTTTTTAATTTAGGAACCACCTTAGCGATGCTATAACAGAAATATCACAAGTAGGTGGCTCTAACACACAAATTTATCCTCTCACAGTTTATGAGACTAAAAGTATGAATTCAGGGCACCAGCTCTCAGGGTAGGTTTCCTGTCTTTCCTAGATCTGGGGGAAGCTCTCTGCCTGTTTTCAACATCTTTAGGTTTGGTTTCCCTTGGAGACCTCCTTGTATCTTGGCTTCCGTTTTTCCCTGGGTCTTGGAAGTTCAGAGCACAGGGACTCCGGGTCCAAGGAATGCTCACTGTTCCCAGCGCTTCTTTCTTGGTGATAGTAGATCCCTCCAATCTCTGCTAGCTTGTTTATTCTCGTGTATATTTCAAAAGAGATTAACCCAAGATACAGCCTAAACCTGTAGATTGTGCCCTGCATTATTAACATAACTACCACTAATCCCGTCTCCTTAACATCATAGACTTTATCATTAATAGCACAGAGGATAATTACATCAGATCACAAAACGAAGGATTACATACTACCGAAAATCATGACCTTGCCAAGTTGACAGATATGTGGAGGGGCCACAGTTCAGACCATAACTGGGGAGGTGCATGATGGCACTTATCTTTGACTTGTGTGATTTTTAATACCCATCAACCTGATTCCACTGGAATCAACTTCGGAAGCTCTTCTGAACCTCTCCCGAACCTGGAAGAACCTCCCCAGACTGCACTTCCCTATATGCTTTCCCCACCTAACCTCCTAGCTTTCCTCATGCTCTTTGTGTTTGCTAGAGCTGCATAGAGGTAGGCTCTGTGTGAAGGTCTGATCTTCAGGGAGGAAATGGGGGGCTTCACGGGTATCTGTGTGGTGACTTAACTACAAGTTACTGTTAGAGGTTCTAAGTTAACTTTCCCCAAAACCATGGCTTGGCTCTTAGAGGTCTTCTTGTAGCAGCCTTGGTGGGAAGAGGAGACATGGGGAGTGAAAATGAACTTTTAAAAGGCAGGGGATTCCAGACATAATACCTACATTCTTCTTCCCCTTCTCCATGCCTCCTTCCTTCCAAAAAATATGCTTCTGTGCTTAACATTCTGTCTTATTTTCTCCTGGGAGAGATCAAGATTTTCTTGGGCATGGAAGATCCCAGCCTCAAGTACCAACACTATTCGGAAGCATTTGGAGAACTGGAGCAATTCATTGGCACATTGGCTGCGTCCTTTTCCCTATGCTCATAGCAGACATTACAAATGGATCCAAGAATGCTATAAATCCTAGAAGGTGCACCAGTACCATTCCTGTCCCAGGGCTCCATGCACCACCTGCCACTTTCCCTGTCTCCTACGATCTTCCCTGCATGTCTGACTCTCTGACCACAAGCCCCTGGCATCTTTGTCTTCTTCCACTTGAGACTGATGCCCAATACACCCTGAGCCTGCCTCATCTCACCTTTGAACCCCTCCCGTCCTCACTGGATCCTCCCCATCTTTCGCACACTCCATCAAAACAGAGAAGCCCACGTGACCCTACTGGACAAGGGCTGGGTATGTTTGAGGGTGGAGGTGGTGGCAAGCATGCTCAGAAGCCAGCGTTTAAGCAGCAGTCAAAGGAAACCTGGCGAGGAGACCGGAAACCCGAGTCCTGATCTGGGCTTCTCGTTCATTCATTCACAGGGACCAGGGGAGCATGAGTTCATCTCTCTGGATCTCGGTCTCCTCATCATTAAAACGAGAATTTGGATGGGATGGATTGTTGGGTTTCTTCCAGCTCTGGCACTCTATGACCTAATTAATTAAACATTACCCTTTTAAATCTCATAAACTACGGTCCAGCCTTTCCTTTGGTGATGGAGGGAAGAAGGGGGGTGGTGGTGTCTGGAAGCTTTTTCCGATGCACACAGGAACGCTGTCATCCATTCCTGAGCAGAATTCAGCACTCCATCGAAACCGTCACCTTTATTGTGACTTCTTGGAGATCCCTGTTCCCCAGGTGCCAGCACCTGGCCTCATTTGCAGTTCCCTGAAGGTGCTGGTCATCCCTGGCGCATTCAGGAACAGAATGCCTCAGTCTCCTTCGCGCCCACCCCAACCTGTGCTACCTGCCACTGTCTGTAGGTAGTGACCAGCCTTGCATGCATGCTAACCCCTGTCCAACCCTGACTTGGGGGACCTGCAGAGAGCCCCATACCACGAAGGAGCCGTTCCTGAAACTGGCCCCGCCTGTGGGGAGGTGGCCGCGGGCCAGCCCACCCCTCCCTGCAGGGGCCTGTTTGCTGCACTCACCGTGTTTGCGCTGCGGTTCATACATCAATATTTGCTTGGGAGGGCATTTGGCAAGGACTCGCTCCCTGGGACGCTGGCAGATAGATTGCTTTCTCTTGTAATGTTCCTCATTTTCTTGGCAGGGATGGAAGGAGGTGGGGTGGGGGGTACTAGGTGCTGACAAGAGCCTGGAAAAGGAGCCCCTACTTTTCCCATAAGTGTCTTGGTCTCACAATCTGACGGCGTAGGATGTTGTCAGTGCCTGGGTTGTCCCATCACTAAACATTTCACGGTGTCGCTCACTCACCCTAGCTCGACAGAACTGTGTTTCTGGTATGGGTGCTCATTTTCACTGCCGCACTGGAGACCCCTGGGGCCGGGCCAGGGTGGAGAGGAGCCCAGCTTAGTGGGCCTGATTCCCTGCATGGGAATCTGCACCCGTCAGCTGGTGACGGACAGAGGGCAAGCACTTGGACCACTTGGGAAATGAGCATGGTGATGGCAGAAAAGGACCAAGTCAGATCAAGTGCCACACAAGTGGGCCAGACCCCTCGTGCCTAGTGATTCTCGGCAACAGTTGGCTCATCTTGGTCATTGACTTCCCCCATCAAGCTCTGAGGATTCGCAAATCCTTTTGCCTCCCCCAGGGAAAGCATAAGCTGCCAGAGGATGAAGATTCAACTTTGTATTTCTAAGAGTTGGGCTGCTTACATTAAAGCTCAAGCCCTGCTCCTGCCAATCCCAGCCCCTCTACGGGACAGAGATGAGGCTATGTCTTCCCACAGAGGTTTCATGGGGAAACTGAGAGAAGAGCTCCGTTCCCCATTTGGCAGATTTTCTGGGAGTCAAACCAGACTCAGAGGCAGGGGCATTGGTGTTTGGTTTTATCCTTCATTCTGGGCTACTTTCTTCAAAGCACCAGGCGAGAGTCTCTGTTGTTGGCTGCTGTTCAGTGGTGTCAGAGAACTTGAAGTCTGCCAGAACAACCTGCTGCCTGCTCCCACACCATCGTCCAGGTATACTGGAGTCTGTTGCTTGTGTCAGTCCTTCGTGTGGTGGGTCTCTCTCAGTTTGGCTGACCTTCTACTTCATCAACCATCATGTCTAACAGTTGGTCTGTCCTGGCCATAAGGCCAGGTGCAAACCAGGTGAAACTTCACCACCCTTGCTTCTAAGGGATGTCTGGTTGCATTTCTCCTAATATGGATCTGTTTGCTCTTCGAGAAGCTTACAGTACATTCACTATTCCTCTCCAACATCACGGTTTGGATGTATCCGTTCTTACCTTTTCATTATAGCACTGTGTGCATTCAACATCCAAGAGGATACTCAGCATGGCAGGAGACTGGCCCTTGTCTGGGGACATATGTGCCAGTGAGAATGGAGAAGAGACCCTCGTATCTGTGATTGCTTTACAAATCTGGGGAAGACAGATAGTCTGGGACTGTCTCCAGGAAAGGACAGGCGACTGGGGCTAGTCCCAGGAAGCAGTTTGCAATTGAGATGAACTGTGAGTAACCTGTTGCTGTCCTTTTCAGAGTACGAAAACCTTCATATGAAGAGTGAGACTGCGTTACCCCATACTAAGACTAGTTGTGGTCCTTTCTGGTGTGAAGTGGTTTCTGGATGACTCCCAGGGATGGCACCACACGGGGGCATTCATATTCCTAGACATCCCCCATCCAGAGTATCCTGCAAAAGGGCAGTAGGTGACAAGAGTGTCGCTGCAGGAAAAGAAGGTTTAAGATTTGCATTTCCCCAGGGCAGGGGCAAAACTAAAGTCACAGGAGGCATGGCAGAGCAGTAGCCAGTGGGGCACGCCCTGTGTGCCAGGTTCTGGAATAAGCATTTTATGGGCACTGTTTTATTTAATCTTTTCAGCAGTTTTATGTGGCAGGTGTCCAGGGTCAGGTTTCCTAGACATGTATCGGGAGCCAAGGATTCTTGTGCAAGGCTTGATGAAGGGAGCATACTCAATAGAGAGCACTTTATGGGGCTGGGGAGAAGTAGGAGTGGACCAAAGAGACAGCTAAGCAAAGACGGACTTGTAAGCAGTGTCTAGCTGAACCCAGTCCCATGGGGTGCACTGGGTGTGAATGGCATTATGTTCTCACAGCAAGTGAAGGGCCTGACTTCCACTTCGTGCCTCAGCCAAGGACCGCCGGTCACAGCTCACAGGAGAGAGTGAGACACAATCTCTAAGGCATTTTGGGAGTGCTCATTGCCACCAAGTTGATCCTGATTCTCCGCAACCCTGTGGGTCTGAGTACAACTACCCGTTGCATTTCCAAACCCTTTGGGGTTTGCCCTTTAGCATCTTTATGGGAACAGACAGCCGTATCTTTCTCCTGTGGGGCAGTGGGTGGGTTTTGAACCATTGGTCCTGAGGTTGTCAGCTCAATGCCTAGTCACTACTCCACCAGGGCTCTGCCTTCCAAGGGCAACTGTGAGCCATTAGCAGCCAAATCTCACAGCAGCTTGCAGACCAATATGCCTCCTGGTAAAGGGGATCGGATGGGATGTCAAGGATCCCATCTCGGACTGCGCAATTTTCCAGAAGAGGAAACAAAGACCTTAACTTTTTATGCAGTCGGACAACAGCTATATGTAAAGCAAGACACAAACATCTCTCTCTAGAGCCTTTGGTCTTCCCTCAGTTCTGTCTCTCAGCTGTGTCACCCATCCCAGCGGAAGGCCAGGTAGGAAATAGCCAGAGAGAGGTGAGACAAGGCAGAGGGGCCCTAGAGAGCAGGGGGAGTCAAGGGAGGACCTAAAGGACCAAGACTTGACTTCAAGCAGTAAGAGCATAGCCAACACATTCGGCCTCTCCCTGCACTTCCCCAGTTTGGGTTGCTAACCAACAGATGGGCGATTTCATCCCACCAGCTGCTCCAAGGGAGAGCAAGGATGCTGTCTGCTCCTGTAGAGATGGATGGAGTCTCCGAAGTCCCTTATGAGTTGCTATCACTTGGAATCAGCCCGAAGGTGGGGGATTCCCCAGTTTTAGGATTTAAAACAAGCGTACAAAAGATCCTCCTTGGGCCCCATGATTCTAACTCCTGGAGAGCCAGTGTGCTGTGGAATGGAACTGCTTCCTGGAGTTTGCTGGGCTGTGGGCTGCCATCTTTATCGGAGCAGGTCACCAGGCCTTTCTCCTGCAGTCCCATCGGTGGGTTTGAACCACCGACCTTTGGAGTCGTAGTCAGTTATAAACCATTTGGGCCACCCAGAGACCAAAGATGACCCGAGCCAAACTCAGTCCTCACATCAGTGTGACTCAGAGTGATCCTTTAGGACAGGGTATAATTGTCCTAGTGGATTTCTGAGACTGTAACTCTTCCTGGGGGAAGAAAACCACATCTTCCTCCAGAGGATAGATTTGAACTGCTGGCCTTGTGGTTAGCAGCCCAATGCATAAACACTGTGCCTGAAGGGCTCCTTCCTGGGCATATTAGGAGTGTGGGCACAAGCAGAGGACCTCTGTTTCTGTAGTCTTGGCTGATGCTCGCAAAGGGTCTTTAGAGACCATCATCGCTGCCGTTTCCCAGGGCCTCTGACATCAGCGGCTTCTCTCCCAGTGGCTGTTTGAGGGACACCAGTCGGAGAGGGGGCCAGGCAAGGCCCTTGGTAGAGGGCCCTGGACTGGTGCTGAGCAGAGAGGGTGGTCTGCTTTTCAGGGTGGGCTAATGAGAGGAGAGGCTTGGATTGATCAGAGAAGGCGAGGGGAGTCAGTTACCAGCCCCCCGAGGCCTCCTCGGGGAGCTTGCCAGAAATAGATACCCTTCTCCTGCCTCCCACTTTGAAACAGGCTGTTCTCCTCCGAGTGTGTGAGAGAGTGGGGAGCGGTCGGAGAAGGGGGGAGGGAGGATGCACATTAGAATCCATGCAGTGAGTAAATACCGTCTTGCTCAGGCCCTGCCTGATTTGCAGGGCTGGACGTGGTGAAAATAGGCTTCTGTCCTTTTGCAAGACCTGGCCATCTGATAGCCAGACACCCACAGGTCTGGCATATTTGGAGAGGCTTCCTGTGTAAGAGGCAAACAGGACTTTGAGGACTCGAGGGCCTGAGGCCCCAAGGTCCCAGGGACTGAGCCCAGGATTGAAGCAACCCAGCTATCCGACAAGCATCCCCTTCTCTTAGCACAAGACTGCCCTGACTCCTACTACAAAGGAAAAGGCAGAGACCAGGCCCAGACCAGGGGATTAGGCTTCTTTTTAGGAGTTGATAGGAGAGGTCGGGGGTCACCAACTTTAACCTCTCATATGGTCACATTGGGAAGCCCTTTGACAGCATTGACACATGATCCACAGTGACCAGCAACTGGACTGCTTTGTTTCCTGCCATTTTTGTAAGTGACCATCAAGGGATGGTCCCAGATATCAGAAGTGATTCCAGTGAATTGTTGTGATTTTGGCCTGCTTGGACTGCAGAAAACTGTTCCATCAAGGGAAGGGTGAAAAAGGCAGAACTGGACACTAGTGCCCCTTCAGTGTGAGCATTGCTGCTGTGCCCTTTCATCCTCTCCTCCGTCTCCAGAGGGCAGCGAGAGGTTCTATCCCATTTCCAAAGATCTCCACAGATCCTCTGAGATGCAAGAGTAGGGAGGAGCAGAGTAGGCCAAAGCTGGCAGTGCTCTTCGAGATGTTAGAGGCTGTCTTGACTAGTCACTTTCCACTCTCAGGTATTTTAACGGTTCGAACTGTTTCTTTTCTAGGTCCAGCAGGGAGATCCGTATGCTTTATGTTGTGACCAGAATAATAGTTGAAAGTGTCATAAACCAATAGCCTCCCTACTGGTGATGCATGACTTCTTACTACTGGTGATGCACTCTGGCTTTTCCCTTGGAAAGTATGATGCCTGACAATAATAAAGGGGTGTCATGACACCCTTACTAGGGAATAATGCACAGACTGAAAAGTTGCATACATCATGGATGCAGTCCATCACTCTCAATCTATCGAGGAGAAAACAGAGGCCAGTGAAAGAAAATGACCAAGGAAGGGTCCATCTATATTTATTGAGCAACTTCTAGATCTGCAAGCACTGGATACTTAGTGGTGAGCAAAACAAGCATGGCTTATGCTGTCAAGATGCTAAGAGTCTAGTAGGAGGAGATATATTAAACA